>VXCM01004754.1:0-40317 GCA_014773175.1 Lucifuga dentata
GTACGACAGACAAAATACATAAATTACATAAGTGCATTTTGAGTGATTTAGTGAGTGTGAATGAGTAAGCACGTGTGTGTGTAGATGTATGGCTCAAAGTGTTCTGAATTCTTTCTGGGAGGTTACAAGTATAGTTGAAGCATGATTAAATGATCCATCTTCACATACTGCTGACATCTTCAGAAAAGCCATGGGGTTGTGGACGGACTCCGGACAACCCTATTTTACAATGTTTACACATTTGTTTACCTTTGCAATAGTTATCTGTGATGGTTACTGTCAGAAAGATGACTCAAATGCAGGAACCAGTCAGGTAACAAAGAATCAGTTCAGTGATCCAAGTTTAATTGCAGGTCATACACAGGAAGTCTGTCCGATAGGCAACCAAAAACAGGCAGGGAGCAGGCAGATCACAGGAGTCAATAAACAGTCCAATAANTAGGCAACCAAAAACAGGCAGGGAGCAGGCAGATCACAGGAGTCAATAAACAGTCCAATAAATCCAGTAGAGACCAAGAAAGATGCAGCAAAGGTACCGACAGGGAAAATGCACAGGAGGACCAAAAATACAGGCAAAAGGCTAAATCACAAGAAATGGCTGGAGAGTTTGACTACACAAAGTAACAAGACAATCTGGCAGAGAACAAAAGAACTGTGGGTTGTATAAGTAGAGAGGTGAGTGATTAGCAGATAGAACTCAGGTGATGCTGAAACCAGGCGGANTGGGTTGTATAAGTAGAGAGGTGAGTGATTAGCAGATAGAACTCAGGTGATGCTGAAACCAGGCGGAAACTAAAACAGAGACCAAGTAAAACTAACAGAACAGTAATGAGACACCAGTTAACAAAATAAAACAGGAAATGATTACACAACGTCCAAACAGGTCATCACAGTTATCGTGATTTTAAGCATGTAGCTTCATATTCAAGCTGAATAAAAATAACTGGAAGTTTCTACAAACTTCAAACTTTCTTTTTTCACACAAAACTCAAGCTTTCAGTCAGCATTCAGCCAAAATTAATTTGTGAAATTACATTCTTTCATGTCATGTCTTTGAACAATCAAAACTGAAAACGTAATAAATTCACAAAACTTGCTCAGGGAAAATTTCTCATTAACAGCCACCACATTAACATTACTTCAACCATTTAGCCTTTGTCTAAACGAGATGGACATGAAATAACACATTTATCTCATGTCTAAACAATTCATACAAAGCTTAACACAAGGACGTTTTGTTTGCCAAATGGTAAGCCAAAAAGTGTGAACTCATTTAAATATAAATCTCCCTCACAAAGTTCAGCTTAACATGATTTCTCTTTCCTTATTTTCTAGACTGGCTTTATAATTTTATGTTATTTGGTTTTATATTTGTTTATAGAAACTAAGTTTGAATTATATGTATAATTTTATAAATGTTTAAATTATAATTTTTCACACATGGCTAAAGTTACTTTTCTCTTCTTGTTTCCCAAACATCTGAAAATAAGAATTAATGATTTCATTGAAACGCCACACAAAATGGATTTTTTAAAATGACGTACTTTATGAAAAATGTAAGAATTATCCTCTAAATCTGGTAAGACCAATTACCAATATTACAACAGACAGAAATCACACGTTTTACCCAATAGTGAGTTTAAATGATGATGATGATAATAATAATGCATGTCAGGTGAGTTGGGAACTCTAAATTGCCTGTAGGTGTGAATGAGAGCGTAAATGAGTTTGTCTTTCTCTGTGTCAGTCCTGTGATAGACTGGCGATCTGTCCAGGGTGAACCCCGCCTCTCGCCCTATGACCGCTGGGATAGGCTCCAGCCCCCCCGTGACCCTCAACAGGACAAACAGGTTTAGAAAATGGATGGATGGATAATAATAGTAATAATAATAATAATAATAATAATAATTTGTATTTGTATAGCACCTTTCACAGACAACAGGTTTTATATTCATTATTATTATTATGATTCATTATTAATTATTATTATTATTCTCATGCAGTGATATAAAACCTTTAAAAAAATACATGAAATCAAGAAACCAGGAAATCAATAAATAAAAGCCTAAAAGCTTGTCTAAACAAAAATTTCTTTTTCTGCCTTCTAAACACTCAGAGTCAACAGAACGGACAGCAGAGGGAAGTTTAGGCACTACAGCCTGGAAAGCGTGATCTCTGCGCTTCTTTAAATGGGTATGAGGGATGACCCATAACTTCTGACCTGAAGAGCAACAACTCTGACTTTTTCTTCTGCTGTCTGTCTGACTGGACTGTATTCTGTATTTTCTTTTTCTTTTTTTTATCACTTGAAAAAGAGACCTAAATCTCAATGTGACTACCTAATTAAATAAGAGATAAATGAAACACACTTTCTTTATCTATTCCAAAACTCTCGCCAAACTTTGTTGTCCCTATTCTTTCATTTAATTCTTTACTATCTTTTGTCTATCATTATGCCTTCCCCTCTTTTTTGTCATTTTTAATTCATTCTTGTTGGATTTCTCCTCAATTTTTCCTTCCTCACAATCTTCCTTTCTGCCTTCTTTACTTATTTGGCTTTATCCTCATTAATTTCTTCCTTCCAGGTCTCTGATGTTGCTAGTTTGTCGTCAGAGGCTCAGTAAAGCTGACTGAAAAGGCTCAGTCTTTATAATACCAAATAACCCATGATGAAAAATTACAGCAAGGATAATTTATGTTTAAAAATGCAGTACATGCATACACACATACACACACACTGAGGTACAACATATGCAATGAAATATTAATGCCATGCTGGTAGCCTTCGGTGGTTGATTATTTAGTACAGGCCTCCTATCGGCATATGCTAAGGAATAGACGACATCACCACATGTGCAGCAGCTTAAAGTGCTTCCTGAATTAAAAATTGATATTGCTTTTGGCCCTCACATATAGAATCACGTATCCAGCACCTCGATGGATGTATTTCACATGTAGCCCTGGGACAAGGACGGCTGGTTGCTGGAGCTGAGCCACAAGGCGATGATTTTCCATGTGGAGATGTGCCAATGTGGATTAGGGTGGCGATGTGAGTTAGGGTGGCAATGTAGGTTAGGGTGGCGATGTGGTTTAGGGTGGATGTGGTTTAGGGTGGCAGTGTGGTTTAGGGTGGTGATGTGGGTTAGGGTGGCGATGTGGGTTAGGGTGGGGATATGGGTTAGGGTAGATGTGGTTTAGGGTGGCGATGTGGGTTAGGGTAGCAACATGATTCACCATTATTCGTAGGCATAGTTGTAGATTCATAGGCATAGCTGTGACAGGTCATTTGATCGTCACGTCGTGTGGATGTTTTTCCATGCCATACGTGTTGCTTGTTGATGCATTGATGCATTCTAGCCTGACTTATGGTGTTCAGCAATTGTGCTTTATATGCCAATCTCTCCTGTTCTGAGAGTCTCTGCTGTGTTTCTGTACCTGCACCAGTGCTTCAGAGGAGAGAACCTCCCTCACAAATAAACATAAAACATAAGAACGTGTTATAAACTCCGTTTAAACAGAAGCTTTGATGGATTTATTTTAGTCATTTATCAGGACTTCAACACATTCACTCAGTATCTCTGCCTGCCAAATTTAATGTACTCAGGGTCATATTTCTTTACTATACACTTCTGTACTTTTGCTGCTGTAGAATTATCTTTTCAAAAAATTATTCCGTTGTTCAATGTAAGCTAGCTAATGGTGGCAGAATCCGTTTGTCTCTGCCTGATGCCATAGTGACTGTGTCCATGCCTGAAGTCATGTGTGATCCCAGGATGTGCCTTCTTGTATCCTGTGTGTGTGTCGTCTCTCCACACACCGCAGTCGAACTCGCAATAAGAATGTCAACTTCTCACAGAAGCATAAAAAACCTGACCAAAAACGTCTTACCAAGATAATCTCTTCTTTGATCATCAACCAGGTAGGTTTTTTTTTTCTTACAGGTTCCAAATAAAGCTTTCGTGAAAGTATTTTATGTTTTAATTCCTCCGCTTCTTCTTTTTGCTTCTCTCCGCTGCTCTCTCTGCTCTGGTCTGGGCTTACATTATGTTACCAGGGAGCAACAAAAGTCTCTTAAAGGGGAAATATCATTATAATTTCTTTTTGGCATACTTTTAATTCTTTATTAAATTATGGTTAAACCGTCTTTTTAACTGCCCTTTAATTATCTAACGTATATTTTAATCAGTATATTATAATATATATACAATATCATCAATCAGTCAGATTTATTTATTATTATTTATTTATCTATTTCAATAAATTATTTATATTTATATCATATTTCAGTGTGTGTTACATGAGGCCTTCAGAATCTCCAGTGAATCCCCTCTGCTATTCAAGCAAATGGGACAATGTTGTTGTCATATTCTTTAACCAATCAGATTTTGAGTTTGCCATGTTGGCCGTATTCTTTTCCATGCCAGGGCCTTCTAGATGGCCTAGGTCATCAGAGGACCAGTTTGTGGAGAGCAGCCTGCCATAAATTCATTAGAAGAAGAGGCCAGTTAGCTAACAGAAGTAAAACTAGCTAGCACATAACATAGCACTAAGATTTATTTAAACTTTCTTTCATAACGTTTAGATTTTCAGATGTAGTGCTTTAGATTTTTTGTTTAGGTTTTTTCTTTGCCCTGTTGTTTTTTAATGCACAATGACTGGAGGAG
This sequence comes from Lucifuga dentata, assembly GCA_014773175.1. Classification (NCBI taxonomy): domain Eukaryota; kingdom Metazoa; phylum Chordata; class Actinopteri; order Ophidiiformes; family Bythitidae; genus Lucifuga; species Lucifuga dentata. The sequence goes on from VXCM01004754.1 coordinate 4,665, forward strand.
AAGAAATGGATTAACTGACAATGCTTTTTTCATATTTTGGAACTGAAACGCATTGATGTACTGTACAACCATGTCACTGAACTCTTTTTAAAGACAGAAAGGAGGATGGACTTTGTCTTCAGATGATGAGCAGCTTTGGTAAGTTTGATGGATTTTTATGCGGCTGGAATCTGTGGAGAAGCCTGTTGAATCTGATTGTGTTATTTGTGTTTTACAGCATTTTTGCTTACTTGCTGGTTGTATGAGTAAATGTGATGGCTGCTGTGAGTTTGTTCTTATTTCTTTGGTAATGACACTGATTTAGGTTATGCCATGTTTATATGTGATGCAGCATCCTGTCATAATGCGTAATAATGCTACATCCTTGATGCTTTCAGTCACCATGTATTCATGTCTCTGCTGTGTGTTGTAACTGTCATAGGGTTAAATCACTTTATTCCACTCGATAAATGTTACTGTCATTGTGAATATGGGCTGGTTACATTGAATGACAACAACCTATAGCCCTAGTGTCACGGTGGGGTTATTGGAAGGTGGTTCTATTGTGGGAGGATAGCACTGAAGGCGTAGGTATAAAATACATGGCCCGCCACTGGACAAATATAAAATTGGGTGTGAGCATTNGAAGGCGTAGGTATAAAATACATGGCCCGCCACTGGACAAATATAAAATTGGGTGTGAGCATTCAATAACAATTTTTTGCCTAATTTTACTAGTGTTTGACATAAAAACAGAAAAGCGCTGCAGGGTGACCTGTCTGGACTCTCAAGAAACAGGTCTCTCCACCTATCAGAGAGCTGCTGCTTTTAAATCCCTCCCACCCCAGCCAATCATGTATGTGCATTCCTCATACAAACAATGACACAGCTGCAGCTGAAAGTCAGGAAGCAATAGACAAAACAAAAATGAGAAAAACACTCAAAAAACCCTCAGACCCAAGTTAATAACAATTTTTAAAGACTCATTTCACCTAGCCATTTGGCGTCTCACTAGGTGGTGCTCTGAATCCGGCCCACTGGTTAAGACTAGGTGCCTTAAGTGTCATGCGGCGGGTAGTGGACTCAGGAGCAGACGTGACGACGGAATCAGGTAATCTTTTACAGAGTAAAAAACTCCAAAAACTGAAAACAACACAAAATCTATAGGCAAAGCTCAGCAAAAAGGCACAAAACCTAAACTGGGGGAAAAAACTAACTAAACTACTGACCAGGGGTTAATCAATAGGCGAGAGACAACAAGGTCACAAGACAATCTGGAAATGCACACTAAGGACAGGAGCAGGGAAAACGCCAGCAGATGATTGGCCGGCATCAGGAGGTGACACCAAGTGTGGGAAAACAGGGATGCATAGGTGGAGGAAGATTTAAACTGCAGGAACCAAGCAGGAATGCCTGTAAACAAAACACATCTGGAACCTCTCATACATGAACACACAAACTCTCCACAAAGAACAGAGAAAACAGAAAAAGAAAGAGATAAAGATAAGATGAGGAACGTCCTGGAGATATCCTGACATTAAGATTATGAAATTACTGACATGTCAACTGAAAACTGAAAGTTAATGCATCAAATGAGTTATTTAAAAAACATCCTCACATAACCAGTGATGTCTCTCTCTCTCTCTCTCACACACACACACACACACACACACACACACACACACAAATAGGGAAGGTGAATGGACATATCTTATAGTAATAAATGCCATGGTGGATGAGACCTTGTATTTTATGCTCAGAAAGCAGGAATGCACTTTGAATGCACAGAGCAGACTGGAGGTAAATTTGTTAATGGACATGTAATTAATAATAAATTAATAATTAATGGACATTTGGAGCTGATTGATACTGGAGGTTTTTTGTGTTTTGCATTTAACAGCCTTTCATCTAACAGACGATCACTGACAATGTCGCTATTAATGCCACAAATAACGTCTGGTATCAGCCTTTCCTTACATCAGACTCAGACAAAACACAGTCAGGTCTGCCATCATGTGTTGTGTGTGTGTATTGCATTAAAACTGGCCAAAGTTTTTACAGCCCACAATGGCTGTCATAAATAGTTTACAATGGTATAGTATACATGCCTTCATGAGTTGTAGTGATGAGTATCTTATGGCTATTAAATACTGGGTTTGTGTTACTGTTAAATCTGATATCATGCTGTGCTGTACAGGGAGAACAACCTGATTAGATCCTCCTTTACATCACCATACCATGTAGCCATGTCTCACTTTCCTGTGACCTTAAAAAGGAGATTTATGGATTTGCTTTTGGTGGAATTGTGGCATGCAAAATTACTAGTGATATTTATAATATTTATTTATAATAATTTTAACTGCATCTTTGTTAGGGATATAGAGTCATTGATGCAAAATCAGACAATTAAAAAATAATTCTCCTTAAAGCGCATTCCTCCTTAAAACGTACCGCTACTTCTGCATCATTCACTCCAAAGCCTTGAGCTGTTCTGCATGTTAGCTGCAGCACATTAGCTGCAGAGAGTGAAACCTTCTGAACAAACGGAGAAGATGGAAAAAATCCAAAAACTGGATGTGTTTGGCTTGCTGGAAAATACAGTACTTCCCTCATGCTTAATTTTAGCAAACAAGGACGGGCCTTTCTCCATACAAAGTACGGAGAAAGGCCCGCAAGGACAAAGCTGCATTGGTGAGACTTTAAACCCGGCAGGTTGAACCAGACATTCAATGCAGAAGTTAATTTCCAATGAGACAGCAACATTTTTGATGACATCACCAGCTCCGCTAAAAACATTTATAACAGTGCACAAATGAAGATCCAGTTTCATAAATTACACTACCTCTGTTTGATTTTATTATGAAAACAAACATTATCTACTACATTATTTACTACGTAGATATATTATTTGGTTATTGATTATTTATTCATCTTTACGCAACCAGTTTGTAGCATTAGTTTCTGAGAGAAAAGTGAACACATGCAAGCTGATTTTGCACTGTCTGACCACAAGGCTGTGCTTTTTCACGTGTTGCTCTGCTCCATTCCTCCAAAGTCACCCACTCAAATCTGCTACCACCCTCTAAATTCGGAATCTGTTCAACGTTTCCGCCAAGCCTTTACATTAGTTGACCCTCTCGCTCTTTCTGTTCATTATTCTGGCTCTGTAGACAAAATTTTAAATGCTCTTAACAGTACTATGTTAGTATTTTAGACTCCATAGCACCTTTTAGATTTAAAAAGGCAAATTTGCCATCTTTCCCCCTGGATTAATGATGGTGTGAGGCTTTTTAAAAGGAAATGCAGAAAGGCAGAGCGCAGGTAGAAAAAACATAAATGTCCAAATTCTCTTGCTCTCCTGAAAGAGCTAATGTCTACCTATCAGACTGCAGTCAATAATGCAAGAGCCCAGTATTTCTTCAAACTCATTTCCGAACAAGGCCATAACCCCAGAGTTCTTTTCAAAACAATTAATTCTGTGCTTAGTCATTTAGTCAATCCTTCCATTGAAGCTTCCCCTGAAGAATGTGAAGAATTCCTTAACTATTTCAATAACAAAATCACAGAGATAAGAAAATTTATTCACCCGGAGTCCAGGGAACTTGACGTAATATCCTGTCCATGCTCTCAGCTGACTCATTTTCAGGAAATCTCTATGCAAACCCTGCTATGTACTGTTGCACTTTTAAATTGTTCCACCTGTACAGCTGATAGTAGTCCTACACGGTTAAAGTCTGAGCGCCCTGGATCCGGGATGAGCACTTCCAGTGTAGCGGTTGCGTGTTTTATAATCACCATTTCTCAATGAAATACTGATATATGAATATCTACAGAAAGCTTAGATTCTCCGAACAAAATGAGGCCAAGTATGACATTTTATGACCAAGCAATCCCAAGATATATGTAACTAAAACACAAATACCCTCCAAGCTGAAGCATAGGTTTGACTCTTCTTGGTGTAACTTCCCAGGGTGGTCTAAATTTTACAATCCCTCTCTGTGATTCGATAGTAGACATTGATAGGATTTGATTGATAGGTCAACTGCCCTATCAGATTTTGTTTAGCCATAGAAACAGACTTGCGTAATGCATTCGTAATATTTCAGCGATGGTCCGGGGACCATGAGCAAGTCCCTATGTGACTTTCATAACGTTGTATAATCACTATCTCTCAACAAAACGGCAAGATATGGATATCAATGGAAAGCTTAGCTTCTCCTTAACAAAATAAGCCCAAATATGACATTTTATGACCACATGATCTCGAGATATAGGTCACCAAACCTCAAGTATGTCTCCAGGCTAAAGCATAGCTTTGTTACTTTTTGATTATGTAACTTTCCAGGGCGGTCTAAATTTTCAATTCCCTCTCTGTGATTCGATAGTAGATTTGAATAGGACTTGATTGATAGGTCAACTGCCCTATCAGCTTCTGTTTACCATAGCAACAGGCACATTTTGAATGTGCGTAAAGGCGCCTTTTTTATTTCCCTGGATTGTCGAGAGAGAGAGACTGCACTTCCTTTTGAGACCACCGTCATTTGTTTGTTCAAAATGCATTCAACAAAGAAGCGTTACACCATCGAAGAGGCTTTGAAGCTGATTATGAATCATGAACCAACCGATGGCCTCATTGAGTCCGATGGTTCTGATTCTGAAGAGGCTTTATCAGATGATCTCACTAGCGAGTAAATAAATTACCCATTAGCTTAGCTCTTGTTAGCTTACCGATTGTTAGCTTGATTAGATTGGTTAGATTTTTACTGTTTATNTAGCTCTTGTTAGCTTACCGATTGTTAGCTTGATTAGATTGGTTAGATTTTTACTGTTTATTATTGGTATATGTTTATATTGGTATTACTGTTTATATTGGTAATGTTTGATAGAGCCTAGCAGTTTTAGCATAACCAGTAAGTATTGGTTTTGTTGTTATTAGTTATTCCTTACCGATTGTTAGCTTGGCGTTTTTTGTTTTTTTTCGGAATTTTACAGTGTACCATATTGGTAATGTTTGATAGAGCCTAGCAGTTTTATTAGTTTGTCCACTGTTGAATTATGAGATGTATTTTTAGAGATTCTAGTGGCTATCAGATGACCACATAGCCAGTAAGTAATGCTTTTGTTGGTATCCGTTAGCTTAGCTCTTGTTAGCATAGCGATTGTTAGCTTGGCACCTTTTTTTTTTTTTTTTTTTTNTTTTTTTTTTTTTTTTTTTAATAGATTCTAGTGTTTAGCTTCTGTGTGAATGCAACTTTTGGGCTTGTTTTACAGTTATTGTTATTTTATAGAGTTACTGCTGTATTGCAGCATCAATTGAATAGCAGAACTTGCTTTTAGTTTAGTTTAGTTTTTTTTTTTTAGTACTGTGTCAACTAATGCAGATGCTTATTTTCATATGAACTTTTCAGTCTCTCATCTGATGAGGAATGGCAGCCACCAGCTACTCNTGCTTATTTTCATATGAACTTTTCAGTCTCTCATCTGATGAGGAATGGCAGCCACCAGCTACTCCAGCACTGTCGACTGCACAATCCACCTCTGCTGCTTCAAAGGGACAAAGAAAGAGCACAGGAGATGTTGGTCCGTCCACTTCCAGCCCTCTCCCAATAACTTCAGCACCCAAGGTCACAAAGAAGAGGAATCGTGACGTCAGATCGGAGGAGGCTGGTGCAGAGAAGGCTGGTGATAGCTGGCATGATGCGTCAGAGGAGGATGAACAGCCACAGCAGCCCAACTTTGCACCAAAACGTCCTGTTGGGCCACAGCTCATCCCAGGGCAGTCATACTCACCACTCCAGCTTTTCCAGCTGTATTTCAGTGACGGTGTTCTCCACACCATCATAGAGAACACACACAAATTTGCTGAAAAGAGAACTGGGTCAGGAAAAAAATACAAGTGGTTACCACTGACACTGTCTGAAATGTATGGCTACATTATGCTGGTGATTTACATGGGACTTGTGAAACTGAAGGATTTACATTCATACTGGAGCAAAAAAAGGGGTTACAATTTGCCATTCCTCTCTGCTGTGATGTCCAGGGTCAGATTCCTGGCCATTACGTGGCCACTTCATCTTTGTGACCCTGTAGCTGATGAACAAAACCAGGCTAAAAAGGGAACTAACAGGTATGACCCCCTCTTCAAACTCAAGCCTCTTTATGATGAAATGTTGTCATCTTGCAGGAGCTTTTATCAACCTGACAGACACATCGCCATTGATGAATGGAAGGTTGCTACAAAAGCTTGCACTGGCTTCAAGCAGTACATGAAGGGGAAACCCACTAAATGGGGTTACAAACTGTTTGTTTTAGTGGATTCTTTTTCAAGTTACACCTGGAACTTTTTTGTTTATGCTGATAAAAGGCGCACAGTGAAACAAAGGACTCAGTTATGACTGTGTAATGTCACTGTTGCACCTTCATCAGCTTGGTACAGGTTACAGGTTGTGTGTGGACCATTTTTACACAAGTCCCCTTCTTTTCAAGGACTTGACCAGGGTCAAAAGAAATGCTTGTGGCACAATAAGAACCAACAGGAAAGGCTTTCCAGACACTGCAGGAAACGACATACCAAAGAGAGCAGAGAGGGGAACCATCCGGTGGATCAGGAAAGATGGGCTGCTTTTCCTGAAGTGGATGGACACTTGTGAAGTGACAATGTGTTCCACAAGTCACAAGGCCTTTGCTGGAAACGAGGGTGACGTGTGGTGTCTGGACGTCAAAGTTTGTTCCTGTTCCAGAGGCTGTGCAGGATTACAACAAGCACATGGGTGGAGTTGATCTCTCTGACTCACTCACAGCCACTACAATGTGCTGCACAAAACAAAGAAATGGTATAAGACCTTATTCCAGCATTTTCTGGACATATCCATTGTGAACGCCTTCATGCTCCACAAGGAGGTCACAAAGCAAGAAAAGACAAGCCGATGACACAGAAGGCTTTCCGTGACAAACTCGTGCTGTAACTTGCTGAGCTGGCCAAACCAGAAGATCCCTCTTGGTCTGTACCTTGGCAACAAGGGTGCCTGCCAGAATTCTTTGGCTAAGACAAGACACAAGGGAGAAGAAAGTGTGTCCACTGCCATGCCAAGACTCCAGTGTACTGCACATCTTGCAATGTGGCACTCTGCTTTGTGGTTGGCAGAAACTGCTACAAGGACTAGCACCAGAAATGATGTTGAAATGGACACATTGGTGTGGAAATCTGTAAATAGTTGTAAATAGTGTGTTTGACAATCATTTTTGAGAGTTTACAGTGTTTTTTATAGTGATTTTATACTGTTTTTCCATATGTGTCAAAATACACAAATTTGCAGCTCCCATGTTTTGTTTTGTTTTTTTGCAAAAATCAATTTTGGCACAAAACGGACACCGTTGGAGACATTTTATGCCAAAACATGCATACCAACGGTGCCAAACACCGTAATTTTTTTTCTGTATGTTCAATTCTTTTGAAACTTTCAGCAATTACAGTTTACATGTTTTGCATCACCACAGAAGTTTATCCAAGGTGCTGGCTTGTTGTGTGTTTGAACCTTTGAGTCACTGAGTGTATGTGTTACAACATCACACTCATGGTGACCTATGTATATTCCTACTGTATGAGTTTAGCAGCAGATGTATGCAACATTCTGTAGCATCAACATGAACTCATTAACTCACCTTTCTTCCTGAAAAACTCAGTAACAAGCTGTCACCCTTTCTGCTACTCTCCTCTCTTCTCTTTCCTTTCTCTCTTCGTTTTTGAAAACATGACTTTCCTTTCGTGTGCGACATGATGCTGCAGCGCGTTTATTTGCAGTTTGCAACGTCCCGTCTCCACACACCCCCCACACATGCATGCATGCGCACATGCATAATTTGAAGTGTTAAGAGAAGTGCTGGATACTCAGGCACAAGCTTCGTGGTGACGCTGCTTTGAGTGGCATTCAATGCACAAGGAAATGTAAACCTGATGCATCAGTGAGTTGGTGGTACTGGAGGCACAAAGTCAAATCCTGTGCACTAATTTGATCGTGAAGCTCTGAATCATCCTAACTCCCCCCCCCACATATGGCACTCCTGAGTATACNAATTTGATCGTGAAGCTCTGAATCATCCTAACTCCCCCCCCCACATATGGCACTCCTGAGTATACAATCCACAAGCATCATCTACTGATAAAAAAGACACAGAGAAAACATGGCCACACACAGGGCCGTTTTTTGGCACAGGCTATCCAGGTGGTTGCCTAGGACACCCTACAAGTAAGGGAGTACCAAAGAGAATTTTTTTTTTTTTTGCCTATTTATTTTATACTCCTGCAACCGGCACTTGGTCTGTTGGTAAAGTGGTATTCACTCATTTCACTAATGCTGTAAGTCAATGCTGCAACACGCACACACACAGTTGGCGCAGTTTGGAGCTCATATTGTCCTGAGAAGAGACGTCCTGCCGACCAGCCTGAGACAGAGCAGCACTACTTTAATGGTTAAACTTGCATGGTGGCTGTCACTGGCCACGCGCTTCCACAAAACGCCAAGGTATTTATACTCGGCGCATTGTCCGTTTCAGTATTATTCTCTGGAACAACATGGGACAGTACACAGAAAATACTCTGTAAAGCAGGAAGTAGACAGAGAAGTATGACATAATAACGCATATTTTACAAACTTAACGGGAAACAGCAGCAGTGGGAGGAGTCTGAGCAAGTAAAACTGCATTGCGCAGTTGGAAGAAGTAATAATAACAAGCAAAGTTAAAGTAAAGAACAAAAGATAATAATGAAAAGATCAAATGGCTCTGGGGCTCAAAATAGGAAGAGGAGAAAGCAAAAAAAGTTCAGTGCAAAAGTACAGCAATATTTCTTATCAAGTGTTTATGGCATTGTCTAGCTAGCTAGCAGCTAGCTAATTTAATTAGCTGGATAAGCGTTAGCCAATGACATGAACCTGTTTTAGCTTAGCATCATTTACCACAACAATAATTTAAACTTAGCATATTAGTTGTTTAGCATAAATGTACTTTAAGAAGTGTTATGTCGTTCAAGTAATAGATGTTTATAATGAGATTATTATCATTTTGTTAGGCTGGTACAAAGCCAATGCAAAGTGTAGAAAGGGGACTACTGCAGGTCCTTTGTCCTGCTATCAGACTGTCTAACATCATCAGGGATAGCTGCTGCTGATACTGCTGCTTGGGTTCCTTCTTTCTGATCTGCAATATTTTTATAAATCATACTGTGATATGTGCTGTAAATAGTTTGGATGCTATATTTGCACAGTTTTTATTGTGCAGTTTTTCTATTTTATTTTGTATAGTGTGTTCAGGCTATTATATTGCACAGTTTTTATTTTTATTCTATTTTGTGCAGTTGTTCAGACTGTACTATAACTTGTAAGCTATTAAATTACAACAGAAATAGTTATTCTAAATCGTGCAAAGTTTCTGATTTTCACTGTTCTGTTATCTTGTATAACATGTCAGTGTTTCCTGCTTCATATTCTTGAGTGTGCTACTGCAACATGTGAATTTCCCCTGCTTATCTAAAGAAATCACAGCATTGTTATATTTTGTTGAAAGTTAGAAAGAACAAAGCAATGTCTAATTCATTTCATAAACATACTTCAATAGACATTAACACATTGACAAAAAAAAAAAAAAAANAAAAAAAAAAAAAAAGCAGTTTTTCATATTGTGATTTGCACCTACAGCACTGGCCAAAAGTGTTGCTCTTGCCTGTATTTTTGTGTAAATGTTTATTTCTGAGTTAAATTACCACTCTAAACACAACAAAATTTATTTTTTTAGTGTGTTAAAGTACAACTGAAAAAAAGCTAATAGCTGTTAATAGTGTTAGTAGGAAGACACTTCTGACATATTGTTAAGATTTGAAGAATACCAACATTATTAATAGAGATCAAACAGGAAGTTAGAACATCTTCTTTGAAGTAGGGTCAGAGGTCAAATGGTTTTCAAGTGTTTTCACTGTCTTGTAGAAATATTGTAGTCATATTACCTACTCTGAAATTCACATTTAAGTCGAAGGAATAACTGAATATTCTGAACGAATACCCAACTACAGGCAGTCCCTGGGTTACAAACAAGTTCCATTCCTATGGTTGGCTTTAAGTCAGATTTCTACGTAAGTCAGAACAGTTAAGTGTGTATCTAGCGTATATATTTTACCTTTCTATGCATAAGAAACCTTCCAGATATACTAAAACATCTTAAACATAATAATACCACTGAACCGCTGACAACGCGCAATGTTTTGATGTGCATTGCAAAATAGTGCACCATTTGTTATTACAAAACATTGTATGTAACTCGAAGTTTTAATTTAATAGGCTTTATGGTGGTCATTTCGTAAGTACGGATTGTTAAGTTGGACATTCGTAAGTCAGGGACTGCCTGTACTTGTAAAATACTAATAAATGATTTGTGTTGGAATGTTTTGGAATGGTACTTTGGTAAAGTTTATACAAAAATACTGGCGGGTGACATACTTTTGGCCAACGCTGTAGTTACTCTGTAGTGCCTCCTTGTGACAAAAATACACAATAATGTAGACCCCTAATNGCCAACGCTGTAGTTACTCTGTAGTGCCTCCTTGTGACAAAAATACACAATAATGTAGACCCCTAATGAAGCGTTGTTAACAATGAGTGAAACGTGTTATAAATTAAGACTGAAACTGCCTTTTTTTTTTTTTTTTTCNCTTTTTTTTTTTTTTTTTCCTATACATGTGTTTTGGGGAATGAGGATGAAGGGGCGCCAATGGACGTCTTGCCTAGGGCGCCAAAGTGGTCAGAAATGGCCCTGGACACATATTTATTCACTGCATAATAGCTGTCAATAACAGATGATGTCTATATGATTACCTGTCTATTTATTTAGTCATATTGTTAAATCACTGTTGCTGGAATGTAAAAACTTAGTGCTGAAATGCTAATTTAACTTTATGCTAGCTAACCTGCATCATCAGATCATTTCCCCAACACATCAGGGACAAAGATAGATGCCCAGTTTGTCTAAAGTAACTTTAAGACACTAAAGTCTGACTAGCTGAACTTTTTTTTAATAATCACTTAAAAACATGATGCAGCAATCACCTTCCAATACGTTCTACTGCCGCATCTCTCCATAGGTACCAACAATAATTTTCTTTTCAGTGAAACTTAATCACTATGGCAACGAGTCGTGCTGGCGAGAGGCGCTTAAATCCATAAAAAGTGGGAGGAGCAGAGAGACAAGCTGAAGACTTAAAGTTAAACGGATGTTTTCCGAGCGTGAGAAATCATGTCAGGCGTGAGAGCGTGAAGTCAGCCGTTTGCGTGAGTCTCACGCTCAATGCGTGAGAGTTGGCAGCCCTGNGCGTGAGAGCGTGAAGTCAGCCGTTTGCGTGAGTCTCACGCTCAATGCGTGAGAGTTGGCAGCCCTGCTAGGCTATCCTAAGACAGCACCACTGCTAACAGTAACATCACCTTCCACCTGTTTTTTGGTAAAAATATTGAAATAGAGGATATTTGTTGTAGCAAAGAGGCATCTTTAGCTTCTTTTTCTTTTTTGAGTTTACGCTTAGCCGACCCGCTCGGTGCGCGGTTCTCCATGTTGACAGTTGCTGTGTTCCGAGTTCTTATTTCGTTTTCACGTTTCCCTCACGTGCGTCATTTCCTCGCGTCTTAGCCCCGCCCACTGAAGCCGTGAGGAAAAGATGTGAGGAAAAGAAGCGAGGACAAAGGAGCTGAGGAAGGACGATTTAAGAGAAATGAAACATCCTCGCTCCTCAAGCGTCATCTGAAGCGACGTGACTTGTCACACAGCTGATCAGCTTGAAGCTGCTGTGTTTTAGTTTCTACAAAATAATAAAATAATGAATATTCTGATTATTACTGTAACAATTAACATGGACAGTTTGACAAACGTCCAGAACTGACGATATAATCTGGCAATATAAGAACGTTTTATTGATTTATGTTTCTTTATCATTCAGACCTGCACTGAACACACATCCAGTCGTTTTAATCAGATGATCAATCAGACAAAATTAAACATCAATAATCAGAATCATCTTATACCTGAGATGTTGCTGTTATTTTTCTCTTACATGTTTGATGAAACTGTGCGGTCATATTAAGATGCATGTCACTGTATCGGATCAGCGGCAATAGATCTGTCCAATCAGAAACAGACTTCCAGTAAAGGGGCGTGTCTGTCAGGTAACAGACTTCCTGTAGAAGCCTCTGGCGTTTCTTCACTCATGTCTCCCAGATGAAGGTCCTCCATCCTCAGAAAAGAAATAAGCGCTTTGGGACATCCTTAAAGATGGCGGACAGGATTGGTTTCCGGGTCACGCGAGGATCGAGGACCGAGGAGTGATCAGATAAGAACTTGGAAGGCATCAAGTGAAACTGACATGTGACCTTTAGCCTACGTCATTACATCACTACGTGATTTAGCTTAATCGGCTAATTTATTAAAACATTCAAACAATTTCATGATCATATTGCATTTTCAAAATGACATTTATTCCAATATTTTCAAAACAAAACTACTTTACACATAAAAAAAAAAAATCTTAAGGGCCCCTATTGGCTCCAGGGCCCTGGACATGTGCCCACTTTGCCCATGCGGTAATCCATCTGTGCTTAGAGTGAGGGCTAGCCTGGACCTTTGTACTGAAGTTGCAGGTAGGGCTGGATGATATGAAAAAAAAAAAATTATCATGATATATTTTTTTTATATTGATCGATATTGAAATATATCACGATATAAATCATGGCAATGATTCTGCTGCATTTCAAGTCACTTGAACTTAAGATTTGTTTTAACATTTTCTTTATGCATATTCTGAACATAAAAAATAACCAACAATTGTATGAACTGAAAAACNTTAACATTTTCTTTATGCATATTCTGAACATAAAAAATAACCAACAATTGTATGAACTGAAAAACTCAACTGAAAAATCCCTATTTTTCAGCAGTCCATATTGGCATCATACCTTTTTCAGTTAAAAAAAAAAAAAAAAAAAAGCTACAGCACGTATGATGTCTTTGTGTCTTTTTGTTTTGTGGTCATATGGTGCGAAAGGTATGGTAGTTTGCTGGCGTGGAGCATCTCCGTCCCAGGGGATGGGTTTGAAGTTGCTGCTCTGTGACCCCTAAGATGTCAACGCTTCAGATGGTAAAAGAAGTTTGTAGTACAGCTGTGCTTCGTCAGCACTGCTTTCTGTTCTTTGTCATCATTTGATTTTTTTTACCCCTGTGGTTTCATTGCTTTCTGACATCTTTGACTTTCGCTCACATCTCACCAAACGGATTATGCAATGTTCATCTGTGTTTAGCAAGATGCTGCTTTGAGGAAGTGGGCGGGCTGTTATTATGACACTGCCACCTGATTGGCTAATTTGTTCCAGTTCTGACACGCTATTGGCTGTTTGAGCCGTTATTAACTTCCTGTATTCAAGCACTATTTTCTATCGATTTTATGTTGACGTCCTCATTTTTCTGTCAAAGATTTTTTAATATCGCAATGCGACTTCATATCGTTTATATCGTCCAGCCCTAGTCACAGTACTCATTATTTTGTGTTACAGGTTTCCCTAATGTTATTGGTGCGCTAGACTGTACACACGTCCGGATAAAATGCCCCTCAGGTGCACATGAAGAGGATTTCGTGAACAGAAAATCCTTCCACAGTATCAATGTTAAGGTAACAATGAGTTATGGCAGGGGTGCAAACCCGCAGTTCTTGAGCTGCAGCTGAAAAGGGCACAGATTACCTTTCTCATTGATCCTTTTTCTGCTCAGTCTGACTGCTTGAAAGCTCCACTGGTGACAGATGAAGCAGTATCTCAAATAGAGATGATTGAACTTTCTGAGGATATCAGACTAAAATCAATTCTGAAAGGAACCCTTGTGTTTTGGAAGACTGTACCAACGGAGAAGTACCCATATGTCAAGCAGGCTTCACTGAAGCTCCTGTCAACTTATGTATGTGATTCCGTTTTCAACCATGAAACATATCAAATCAAAGCATCAATCTGTGCTCACGGACACCCACTTGAAAGAACTGCTTTCAGTTGCCTTAACAGCTTTAACCCAGATTTTAAGGCTATTATGGAAAACAAGCATTGTCATTAGTCCCACTAAGTCAAAAGCAGGTAAGAATTCATATAATGGGAGGATTTAGTGCAGTTCAAGAAAATTAAATGTTTGGATTTTTTGAGAAAAATGTTACTTATATTAAATGTGATTTGTTCTAGAATAGGATTTTCACTTGAACATGGCAGAGGCCAAATGCTGAGTGCAGTCTACAATCCACCTTTGAGAAAGAACTGCAACACAAAACTTCACTGAAATATCATGGGCAATGATATTTCTTGGACTAACGTTTGGAGGTTCTTATTTTTGGAGGTTCTGGGCTCTCGTAGCTGCTTGGGCGAGGTGTGTGTACATGTGTGTTAAGAATTCCCTTCCAAATTTAAATCTAAAATTAAAGAATAATAATGACGGTGTGTGTGTGTGTGTGTGGGGGGNGCTCTTTAGAGTGATAGGGTTTTATTTTTGGCTCTCTGAGCCTTGGGAGTTCGCCACCCCTGACCAAAGTACTTTTCAGTGAGGAGTAGAGGAATGGAAACACCAGAACACTTGCTTAACTTGTTCAGAACATAGAGCCAGCGTTTATTAAACAGTAACACTTAACATTGTACAATTATAAATTTTTTTTCTGGTAATGCAATTGGTTAATCAGGTCTCAAAAATAAATCACAAATCTCCCTTAGTCCAAATCCTTTAGAATAACTTAAGTTTGTTAATCAGTTCTTGTTTTTTTCCATACTGTCCTTTGAATTGGGAAACTCAGTGTCCTTTCCTTGCTCCTTCAACCAACTCAGCTTGAGATGAAAATAAACAAAATAACAAACAATTCAGAGCTCTGAGAAAATAATAAACCAAATTAAATAAAACAATGTTCATCTACCCGAGTAGTATGTTTTTTTCCTTAAATGGAGTGTGGTGCAATCGGTGCTTGTCTGTACAAGTGATGAAAAGACATGAAGCGAATCAGTCCTCTCGGCTGGTGAGACGCTCCTCAGCACACCCGCTGCGCGCCCTCCGCTCTTCTGTTTTCTTTGTACGTCTTCTGCTAGTCTGTTGTAGGTCCATCAGCGATTTGCCCAACGAACAGTATCTTTCTCTCACAAATCATCAGGTGCAAAAACAAAACCCTGTGTAAGCAGGCAGCATTTTATTATTCTCCATTAACTGAAAATATTACCAGATCTGGAACTAATATCACTCAAAAAATCCAAATTAAGGAATTCACAGCACCTTCAATACATTCAGTACATTAAATTCTCTTAGCTGCTGCACATGTAAAACTTTGGTACTAAAATGCCACATAGCAACACTAGCATTTTCCTTAATTCTTTCTAATTGTACTTTAGTTTATTCAACTAAAGTTCTACTCCGATTGTTGTTTTTTTTTAATAAATGTCTTATCAAGAAATTTCCATATTATAAAACACATAACTCAGAAAATAGCAAAGCTAAACACGAATTACATTGACTTAGCTATATTAGCTAGCATAGCAAGGCTAATAAAACAAACAGGAGAATGGAGGATAAATCATTAAATCCTCAACAGAACTTAGACCAGTTACTCTTTCTAACTCACTTTGGGACAGATTTCGTTCAGAAAAACCTTTAATGTAACTTTTTATCTTGCGTTTATATTTTCTGCTAGGCATGGTTAATTTCTTGTCTGCTTTAACTTGGTACCTTTCTGCTGTCTCATTCTAATCTCTCTCTAACCTGAAGCGCTACTGGTGTTTTTTTTTTTTTTTTTTNTTTTTTTTTTTTTTTTGTTTTGTTTTTTCTTCCTCACTGCAGCACCACCACTGCCCTCTGCTGGACCAAATTAGCTATTGCAGGTCAGTAAATGACTGAAATAAGATCACTCTGATTATAGGCTATTTTGAGTGGGTTACTTAAGTACATGCTGCCATTCAGTTAAAAACTGTTATTACTTCAACAAATGAGCATTTATCTGAATAACTTACATTTGGCTTCACCTAGCCACACCTCCTCAGCCTGGTTTGGCCATCGTGAAATGGATAAAGCCAGGATGACCTGACTAGACTAGGTCAAGCCTCACTTTCTCTGTTATCCTGGATTTCTGAATTGTGCTTTTGTGAAACCCTGGTTTGTTGTGTCGTGGGGTTTTTAGCCTCTTTGGTGTTTCACAAATTAAACCACTACACTGGTTATTACTGTCACTATTTGTCTGTGTGTTTTTGTTTGTTGTTCAGGTGTTTAGCCCTCCTTGAAATAAATTGTTTTAAATAAAACGTGATAGGTTGGTCAAGGAGGGCAGGTAAAAGGTCACCCTCACACACACTCAAGCACTATACTGTATGTTACCTGTCTGTTGCGAGCTCAAACTGCAAAATGGTTTATGTCATTTTATGGCATATACCACGACTATATATGCAGACAGATAGAAGAAAAAAAAGAAAACAAAACCAAACTACACAGGATCATAAAAACAGCTGGAAAATTGTTGGCATCCAGCAAAATCCACCAGATGACCTGTATAGTCTGGCAGTACACAGAAAGGCCTTATCATTACCAAGGACGCAACACATCCCCTTAACCAGAATTTCAGTTACTGCCATCAGGACCATACTACAGGGTACCAAGCCTCTACATCAATCTACAAAAAAATATTTTATTCCTTAATAAATTCTCCTAATGTATTCATATCCCAGACAAGCAACCATCCTGTTTTATTCCTGTGTATCTGCTCTCATGCTTTGTGTTTTATGTTGTATGTTGCCCTGTTTAAGCTGATGTATGTGTGGTATTTTTCTTGGTGGTGAGACCAAAGACCAACTTCCAGCATGCTGGACAATAAAGTATTGTATTATATTGNTTTTCTTGGTGGTGAGACCAAAGACCAACTTCCAGCATGCTGGACAATAAAGTATTGTATTATATTGTACAATATTCCCTGTTGCTATATAACAGTATGATTCTGTGCATCTCTACAGCATGTTATATAGTATTTTAACCTACAGGTACTTCTCTGCTGCCATTTGATGCATTTACATTTTATCTTGTATTTATTGTTAGTTTTTTTAATTTCGTCTTGAAACGTGCAGCACCATACAAAATGTCACTGTACAAGTGACAATAAAGATTCCCCCCCCCATTTTCCTGATTTCACCTCATCCACAATACCTGCATTTCCACCTCATGTTGTTTTGTTGTTCTGCCAATCAGAAGTTGTCATTCTCTCTAGAGACCAATGACGTATAAATTAATTTATATGTACAGTAGATCAGTATTCACATAATACACCATGGGCCAGATTCATAAACAGTAATGCATGATTTAGCGTATCAATGTGAGAAAATATCATCACAGCCACGTTCCTTCATCCACAAATGCCTGTTAGCGACATATGTTAGTGTTAGCCTTAAAGAGGCGTTACTGTGATATTTCCTTATTTACATGTGGCAGTAGCTATTCATAAAACAAACCCACGTGCTAAAATTAAGACCTGTTTCATTCTGGTGGTAAATTTCAGTGGTATAAAATCTGGGTGACGTTTCAAACTGTATTTGCCTCATGTGTTAGTGATCAATAACCTTGATAGATAAACTCACTCAGCTGATCAGTCAGTTTTTAAATGGTGAGTTTTGATCTGATCTGAGACACGTTCTTTGTTATTCATAACCTCACCTGATGCACGTCTGTGTCACACATACACACACACACACACTCACATCACACACTACAGAGGTGTAGTTACCTGTTATTTCATTGTTTTTTAAAATGTGGAGCTTTGAAGCAGAATTTATGTTTCTTTGCTGGTTTAATGTGTCGATGTCGCTTTAAAACCAGATAATTCAGGATAAATCGTGACTCTTAAATATGAAGCTAAAGTTGAAAACAGAAGTTAAGCATGGCACCATATAGGACACCAGCTGACCCCATCCACCTGTACATGCTGTTATTGTGAGGTGGAAGCGTGTAGCAGCAACAACAGCTCAGCATGAAGCGGTGGAACATGTAAACTCACAGAGCGCTGCTGAGGCGTGTAGCGTGTAAAACTGGCCGCTCCTCTGTAGCATCGCTACAGAGTTCAAACTGTCTCTGGAATCAACATCAGCACAAGAGCTTTGTGTCTGAGCTTCATGAAATGACTTTAACAGCCTAGCAGCTGCACATGAGATCACTATGAGTGATGTCAGGCGTGGGCTGGAGTGGTGTAAAGCACGCCGCCATGGCACTCTGGAGCCGTGGAAACGTGTTCTCTGGAGCGATGAATCATGCTTCACTATCTGCAGTCTGATGCAGGAATCTGGGTTTGGCAGAGAACGTGACCTACCAGACAGTGGCGGCTGGTGATGAAAAATTTTGGGGGGGGCGTAGGGGGTATATGGACAAAATCTTCTATCCCACTATAGGTCATTTCATATCTCAATATATCACAATATAGCATGTTTCTGGTAATTTAGTAAGTAAATAGTCTGTATGAAATAACCAAATTAAATACTTGACAAATGAAAAGTACTGAGTATTTTCTCATTTAATTAAGAACTTAAGAGCAAAATGAACATAACGGTTTCAACTGAAATTATAGAGAAAAAATAAATACCTTCAGTTATACACTGACTGTTTACATACATGCACAGAAATACAGAGTACTCAGCTGAATGAATTAAATCCTGCTCACTGCCGTGGGAAAATACTTCTCATAATTTATTTTAACCAACATTTGGGTCCTAAATGGACTTTTACTCACATTATTCTCCACTATTATTTCATAGGGGTCCCTTGACCTCTGGCTTCAAGATATCTGAATGAAAATGGGTTCTTTGGGTACCCATGAGTCTCTTCTTTGCAGACACTTTATGCTAATCCCATACAGTTTTTCTCATGCAGTACAAATATGTTATTTTCACCTATTGTATTTGAATATTTCTGCATACTGGGGTCCACAAACAACTGTATAAATTGGGTCTGACTGGAAAGCTGAGACTNTTTTAGTCTCCATAGTAGCCATTTCTTTGTTTTTTGAAACCTGACCTCCCTGTATAAAATGAGCTGCTGTGACCTCTAGGATCATCACAGGCTGCTGCTCTTTCATCAAGGGAGGCAACAAAATCCACCAACCCACGGAATATCCCGGCTTGTTGGAGCTGTCGCTCTCATCGTGGCCACGCAAACCCAACTCAAAGGCTCCACAAAATTTCACACAATCTATTATTCTAGACGGATGTGTAGATTTTTTTGTGACCTCTTCGTTGTGCCTTCTAATGCCAATCCTGTAGCCTTCATCTAGCTGTTCAGCGATGCTTAGCCTGCCAAAAAACTGGAGCTTCATGCTATTTTCTAGATGGCTGCGGCTACTTTGCATTTCTCAGACAGGTGTTTTAGGTCTTGTACACATGTCGTTGTCCACAACGCTTCTTTGCGACGCTCTGAAACAGCAAACAGGGAAATAAAAAAGGGCATTACTCACACCGCATCCCGTTAGCCAGCTCCGTTTGTCATAACAGCAGCAGCAGAAGCCCCGGTGTTAGCTCGTCCTCATCACTTGTCTGCTGCTGAAGTTTTAAATCAGGTGGTCCGGTCCAAGCTCCTTAATCCTCTTCTTTTCTTCCAGTGAAAGCCTTGAAAAAGGCTGTTTTTGTGAAGAAAGCACCGAATTTACTTTTTCCGCGGTTCCACTTGAAGTTGCCATCTCTCGAAAACGCAAACTTGTTAGCTACCGAAGGAGAAAAAGGAGGGACAGCTGCGAATATGGAGTTGTATGCGGGTGTAAACCGGAAAGACAGCATCTACAATATCTCACATCACATCCAAAATAAAAAAAAAAACAACTAAAAACTATACTAATTCGCTGTCAATAAAAGTGGGAGGGTCCGTGGAAAAATCTGCAGAAGCCACTGAAAGAGCAGCCTCAGGTCACGTGCTTGTCAAAAGTTGAAAGACCTACATACACACTCATTCCGGCGCCCCGCACCCAGGAAGTATATGTATTTATATAGAAATTCAACAAGTACATTTTTAATGAATCCTGAGAGACACTTACAAACTACCAGGCGCGATGTAGGAGTACACAATTCTTTATAATTATTTCGCATTATGTAATTAATTTATGTTTAACATGTTTAAGTAGACTTTCTTTTCTAGATATTTGGAGGGGGGCAGCACCCCAGCGCCCCGCATTAACGAACTGCCGCTGCTACCAGAACGCATGATACTGCTGTAACATTTGGTGGAGGAGGATGATGATGATGTGGGGCTGTTTGCGTTTAGGCTCCGCCCCTTAATTCCACTGAATCTTAATGCTGTGGCTCACAAAGACATTTTAGACTATTGATGCTTCTAGCTTTGTGGCAACAGTTTGTGGAAGAACCTTTGCTGTTCCTGCATGACTGTGACCTGTGCACAAAGCGAGTCCATAAAGACTCGGTTTGACGAGTTTGGCGTGGAGGAACTCGAGTGATCTGCACAGAGTCCCGACCTCAACCCCACTGAACACCTTTGGGATACATCAGAATGCTGATTGTGAGTCAGGCCTTCTGGTCCTACATCAGTGCCTGACGTCAGAAACACTCGGCTGAAAAATTCCTATAGACACTCAAAATCTAGTGGAAAGCCTTCAAAGAAGAGTAGAGGCTGTTTNCTGAAAAATTCCTATAGACACTCAAAATCTAGTGGAAAGCCTTCAAAGAAGAGTAGAGGCTGTTTTTGCCACAAAGGGGGGCAACTCCATATTAATGCCCAGAGTTTTGGAAGGGGACATCCAATAAGCTCAGGCAGTTGTCCACATACTTTTGGAGATATAGTTTACCTTTACATGGACCATTTATGGTAAATTGGGAGTTCAGTGGGTGGAAGGTGAGCCTTTTTAATGAGCGCATATTTTCAAGTTAATTGTGTTTACATAGGGGAACTAGCATGGAGCCGTGCTTACGCGCAGGTTTATAAATCTTAATCCTTTTGTGCATACTCAATTTTCCTCTTTAATCATACCTAAACTTTTCATAAAGATTCCATGCACAGTTTTATAAATGAGATAACTGGTCTTTTCCATGTTCTCCCCTTCCTAATAATTAGGGTTGATCAAATACTGATGAAGATTTTCAACTACAATCAGTTAACAAGAAGAAAAAAAATATTTGGCCTTGGCCTATGGCATCTATGGCCAATATACATCTATGTTGGTAGTTTGGATTTTGAGTGCATGACCACGTTGCATAATAACCAGGAATTTTAAATGTGACCTGTGATTAATGTAACCAGCTAAATGTTGTAATGTTAATTATTTTAACATAAGGACTGTACATTTAGTTTTTTCACCACAGTAACAGCTTCATTCTGTCAAGTATGTGAGAAACTTCAGTACTGCTTTGTACTAAATACTCATTAATAAGTCTAAATGAATAGTAAAAATATACAATTGGAAAGCAAGAGGAAGAAAAATATACAGAGTACCTTAGTCCCTCAAAAATCAAAGACAGGGTTTTGTTCTGTTGCTTCCATTTTACATAACTTTCAACACTCATAAAGGCCAAAATCTGAGAAGCGGCAGAGACAGAAATTAGTTTCTATATGCAGTAGTACCACATAGTCAAACTTCCATACCACATATTCACATATAGACGAGTATGGAACACAAAGTGGGCACATCAAATAAGTAAATTAGTCATTATATTGTATATTACAGTTCATGATGTCAGTGTGAGAGCATCTACCTAAAAACTGTCTGACCAAGTTCAGTCCTTTTCATTTTACACAATGTGTACTAGTATGAATCTCAAGTGACTGAATTTGATATTTCATACCAACACTATTCATTTACCTCACTGTATATTTTACTTTACATTTACACCTCAATGCCATTTTCCTGTGCATACATGCGCCTTCTTCAGGTGTCCATTCATTCATGTCCCATCTTCTACCTACAGCTCACCTTTGGGCTTAATCAGGTGTCCATTAAAGGTGATGTAAGTATCAAATTCATCACTGAAGATGGCATTCTCCCTCTCACCTTTAAAGAGCCTGACCCAGACCTGGTCATCTCTCTCCAGTTCTAGCATCAGGCTTTGGCTCTGCATGATTGACCGGTCACTGGGTTGGGCATACAGGATCACCACCTCCCGCTTATTGTGCATCACATGCAGGTATGTCTCCTTCTGGTTCCATGTATGCACGTTCAGGCTAAAGTAGTAGATGCCAGGGACATAGCAGAAGAACTTGCCGGTAAACATATTGAAGTGGCTGTAGAGGTTGACCAGCTCAGTGTCAAAGATTAGTGTCTGGTAGTAGTCATTGGAGTGCAGACCCTTCTTGCGTGCCACAGAGAAGGCTGAGAAGTAGGACTTGCAGGGCTCGCCAGGAAGGCCCATGCTGCCTTTGTTGCCCTTAATGCCGCTGGGACCTGGAGCACCCATGTGGCCAGCTTTTCCTGGCTTACCATAGGGTCCACGCTCACCAATATCACCTTTTTCACCTAGTAAGAAAGAGACATGTTCAAGGAGGTAATGCTGGAAAACACCTCATTCAGCAACAGGCTATTTTCATCTGTTTTATACTGTATATACTTGTTTTTATGCTTATACATATACACATCACAGATACATAATAAATGGAGAAAATTAAAGAATATCTCATTCATCTAAAAGTCTAAATTTTGGGAAATACACTTGTTGAAGACCCAGAAAGTCCAGGCTTCATGTCTACAGTTCAGATAGAGGTTCAGGGCAGGTTTAGCCTTCAGTAGTACAGTCTGTTACAGGTGAAATAATTTTGTTTTCTCACCTTTGAAAATGAATGAATGAACCTCTGATGAGAATGGGTCCTACATTCATGAACCACAGCACAGCACTGAAAACACAGCCAAGTGTGTGATGGTACACTTTGGGTGTCTTTTTGGGTGGTGGTGCATAGTGCACCAAAGGGCGCACATGGAAATTGGGTACATTTTGGAGAAATTTATTACCATAAATTACCAGTACATGCAGGATGTTGTGGAGATGATAAGTATCAGATCATTAATCTTTACTTTGCCTTCCACTGTCACAACCAGAATAAAATGTATTAATACTTTGCATTCAGATGTGTCTGCTGGTTGAAAAATGCATATATTAAATCAAAATGGTTTTGTGTAGTTTTGGAGATTAATGTGAGTGTGCCTCCACTGACTGATGGACAGAAAACGCATAAAGATGACCTGCTTCAAGTTGGCGGGTAGCAAATAGCACAAAACTGTTTTCCTTGGCAAAAACTGTGTCCAGTGAATGTGGTTCATGTGTTCACGGCTGTCAGTATGTGAAGATTTAGTGCAAAAATCAGTTTTATAATGTTGTCTTGCATTGAAAAGTCAATCTGGTCAGTGTGATCCACCTCACACCCACAGTTTGATTGATCACATATTGTGCAATTGATCACACTTCCAGTACAATTAGCTGCATATATGGAGAACTCTAAACCATAATTAATGGGCTCAACCCACGGTAGGCAATGAGCAAGAGCACATGATGAAACACATCACCCCATATGACGGGCTGGACACACAGCAGGTGATGCATGCAGTTCCAAAGCAAATTGCAGGTAATAACCATGCTTGGAGAGCTACGGTTGCTATAGAAATGAATAACAAAATCTGATCGGAAGTAGAACATATCTTTTTGCCAAAATGTGATAAACACAACCACTACTCAAATTAAGTAATATTTCTAATAATATAATATTATAATTACACTTATAATATTTGATAAGTTAGTAAGTACTTAAGTTTAGTTAAGCAGTCCAGGGGAGAAAAAGCTGCAGCAAGTCATGGACCGCCATACGAACATTTTACTAGAAATGAGTGAAATGTTACTGCTGGGTTTGCTCTACAAAAAGAGACGTGAAACACTTGGTTCACCTCATAATACAGTCAACAAAATATAGTGATGGAGGACCTCAAAGCTGACCTGACAGATTCAGGGCGTACTTCCTGCCCTCAGCCCAGAACTCTTTACCAAACTACTTACCATGGTGACCCTGAAGATAGGGAGGATTCATACTAACATGAGGGACCCAATAAACCCAGAAGAATGGCTGGCTATCTGTCTAGACAGATTTTTTAATTTTTGTTTCGACATAAAATATTTTTATGTTAAGATGGTATGTAAACAAAGCTGCCTATTTCTGTTCTTACAAGGTTTTACATTCTGTAGAACATCATCAGTGACACATGGAACAAATTAAATGCTTTTATTAACTTTTAAATTGATAAGGCAAAAACACTCCTAATGGCCTGTCACCAGTTTTGCACTTATATCAAATATAACAAAAACAGTGATTTTTTTTAACTCTGTGTGCTATTAAAATCAATAAAATTTCAAAAATAAGAAATTAAACAGTGTTGCCCTTCTCAGTTACATAAAAAACCCAGATATATTCACAGTCCAACAAGATTATGTGAAAAGTTTGGCACATTTTTTTTTTTTTTTTTTTTTTTTNTTTTCTGTCTGCATATATAGTTGTGGTATATGCCAAGATTGGCACAACCATTTTTTTTATATATATACATTTTAATCTAGCAACAGACAGATAATATATAGTGCATAAGTGAATGTGTATGAGTGTGTGACCTTCACCAGCCCTCCTTGACCAACCTATCACGTTTTATTTAAAACTAACAAACAATTTCTATCAAGGAGGGCTAAACACCTTAACAACAACACAAAGACAAAAACACACAGACGAGAAGTGACAGTAATAACCAGTGTAGTGGTTTAATCTGTGAAACACTAAAGAGATTAAAAACCTACGACACAACAGACCAGGACAAACAACAACACATAAACAAGCAGTGACCGCAATAAAGNTAAAAACCTACGACACAACAGACCAGGACAAACAACAACACATAAACAAGCAGTGACCGCAATAAAGAGTCTATGTATTTAGATTGTGAAGTTCTATGCACCCAATCCAGATCCAAAAAGTCCTGATCCCCCTGAGAACACCCAGCACTAAATGGTGGTAACGGCCTCAAACACTGGTCCAGCAACCTCAGAGACCCAGACCACAGCTTAAGATCGGATCGCAATAGTAGCTGGTGTGTTGGGCCAGGACCTAAACACAGAACCTTACCAAAGCACGGGGACCTCTCCAAAGCCCGACACTATTAGTTTGGCACTATTAATAGAGTGTTAAGTGCAAGGCTAAGGAACAGGCCTTCTGAAAATCAGAAATCATTGTTCCCTAAATTCTAATTTATGGAGCACTTTCATAATCTCCATCATGGCCATTGACTTTTTAGTACCATTTAGGCGTCTGAATGTTGGTACGAGGTTTTGCAGGTCGAGTTCATCCTTGTTGACCTGTTTAAACTGTTAAACTCAGCAGGCTTCTGACATTTGCCTGGAGTTTGCTTGTGAGAAGCAGACTTGGAACACATGTAACGGTGTTACATAAACAGGATACAAAAAAATCTAACTGTATTCCATTATAGTTACAGAGAAAAAAGTGTAATCAGATTACTGATACATTTAGTAGAAAATGGATTACTATCAGCATTATGCTTAAAAATAGAATTATTTTCTGCCAAATACATGCTGCAAACATAACATCTCTCTCAACACAGCTCTTCTGTTTACAAGTGTCGCCATGGACACCAGTGAAAAAAATGCTTTTACTGCATGGAAATGTTGCCACTATTTTGTCTAAGGGCAGCAAGTGAAATAACATCACAGTGTAATTTCTGCTTCCAGCTGTGAAAATACTGTCAGCATCTGTAGTGGCCATTTTTCCACTCTCTTGTTTATAAGGCCACTTTCCTTTTGATCAGTGTTTTCTGAGTTTTGACTCGTGACCAAACAAATCATCCGAAATACTCCAGTCCAGTTTACAATCCACAAACGAAGAAAATTTACTTGATAATGTCCAAAAAATAGAAAATACATCCAAGAAAGAAAATCCCAGCCTTTATCCAATATTGGTCCTGTATCAAACTTGATAATCTAAAAATGTATTTTCATGTATCTAATTCACTTATGCTGACGCTCACAGTCAAAAGATTGTGTACGTCCAACACCGATCTCATTACACTTTACAAAGAACTCAGTCAGCGCATGCACATTTAAACTCTTTACGGTGCCGTACGTATCATAAAAAAGGTGAAACAGTAATCAAAATAGTAAGATTCAATAGTACTAATATAATCTAAAATAACAAAAAAAGAATTTTGGACGCATCTCAATGCCTAAACAATATCCGCAACTTAATAAAAAACTAATTTAGAACTTAGTGACCAATGTTCTTGAAGGTTAGGATCATTATATCAAAACAAGCAAATCAAAGCATTAAAGTTACAACAATGTTAGTAACACCAATACAAAAGATAGATTTGCAATCACAGTGTTAGATTTCAGATAAGCATTCAAGCTGGTGTTATTCAGAAACACTCTGAGTACAATTCGTTAAATTGTTTCAAATGGTTGAATGATTCTATTCAGTTCACTCAGTTAATTCAAAAGCACAGCATAAGCAAAGCATAAACAAGGAATAATTATCATGCAAGGCTGTATTAGTTTCAAGTTAGTAATGAATAGATTGAAAGGTAATAAAAAGGGGAAAAAAGTAATAAAAGAAAACAAATTCAATTGTTTAGAGTTTGTTTATTCTCATACTTGCAGTATGAGAATAAAAGGAAATCTCAGTTTAAGAAGTGTAGGTATAATCCCAGATTGAAATAGGGTTTTAGCTTTTTCTTTGTTTTTGTTATTTTGTGAAAATTCTTTTATTGATTGTTTCAATAAAGGCTGAATGCTTAAATCAAATGGTTTGTTTTGTTTGAGTTTATAAAACAAAACAGTGATTAATATTCAAAAGTGGATTAAACGTCCAATAATCATGCATAGGAACACATAAGCAATGCTGTGGCAGCCATGCAAGTGAGTCACGTGGGCTTGACAGGTCTCTTTGTTACTGCAGTTCAACAATCGGTCACTGGGGGGGGGGGGNGGGGGGGGGGGGACCGTGGGAAAATTCCCACGTATCAACCCAAACAAAGGCATGTGGTTTGGATTGTTTTGACGGGTTACAGCACGTGGTGGCTGACCAACACACCTGATGTCAGAGATACGTGGCGACGTAGGGAGAAGACGCAGTGATGTGAATTTAGTACCGCCCCCTAAATAAAGACTTTTTGTGGACAATCAAACGTATCAGTTTAATTTAGCAGCACAACACACATTGCAGGAGCAGAATCAAACACATTGCAGGAGCACGTGAGTCGGCGCTCACCTCGAGCAGAATTAACCAACAGCACAGTATAATTTCTTTTTTCTTTAGAAAAACAAGTCAGCACAAACACTAATTCAGCCGAGGTGCAGCGGCCTCTTGAACACACAATTAAAGCACAGAGAAGCACACAAGCACAGGAAACACTTTCTCGGTTTCCTCCAAGCTGCTTTATACATGGAAGTTTACAAAACCCAGTTCAGCTTAAGAACACAACGGGAATCAACTCCTAAAATTTCAAGCACTTTTGGCTAATGCTCTCACTGAGCAAAAACTCTGCAAGCAAAGGCTGCATTTAACAGAGGGACGCAGAGAATTCAATCAATAACTATTTACGAGTCACAATATTCCGCCATTGAGTTTCAAAACTCCAGATGACGTTACAGTGGACAGACAACCGTTAGCTTCTTGCTAATTCAGGGTTAACAAACACACATGCGCCAGTACTCACTCCTCAGGAGTCAAAATTCACGGATCCACGATTTCAAGTATGCTGAGACAATTTCAGCAGCAGTTTGAACAAGGCCTATTAGTTACATGCGTTTTAGCACTTTCTGTAGTATGCGACTTGCCAAATTTTTTCACCCGGGGCTGTAGTCAAGTTATGGAAGATCAGACCAGCTGCTTCTGGTTGACTCTAGGATTGCTTGACAGAGAAGAAGAAAGATAATAGGAATATATTTTTAAACACGGTAAAAATCCCAACTTATTTTCACCACTGGTTCAACATACTATTGTCATCTTTCCAGAATAATGTAAGTATATGACGGCCTCATGCAAGATGCACCAATAAAGGCATATGTAGCATAAATACTCAGAAAAGGAGTTGAATGAGTTACGATGTTAGAATTATGATCGAATTTGGAAAATATGAAATTTTGCACTTGTTCTAGGGCACCAGCTCTTTCTAATAAGAGCAAAATTTATTCAACTCAATATTAGAAGTTTCACTTTGGGTTAATAAAAACCAGTCTCAAATAGTCTGAAATATGAGTTCGTGATCATCAGATATACTCATAATAAACTTAAAAAGACAGACAAGATGATATTCCACATTTTGACATTTATTCAAACATAAAGCAACAAGGAATTATAGCAAATGAGGTAGATATGAATGAAAAAAAAATGGATACAGTGTTAAGAGATAGAACAGCGGAAGTCGGTGGATTTCAGAATAAGACTAGGCTAAGCTAACGTGATGGAAGGTAGCTTTACTAGAAAAACGGTGTTTAGGATGGAAAGTTTTAATAAGAAGAGGGATAATTAGTTTGCATCACTTCACTGTGGCTTAGACAAGATCGTCTTACTCTGAGAAGTGGCTGGATCTCTCGAAGGTGTTGTGGACTCAGAGGGCCTGGGTCCTTAGGTCTGCACAGCCAAGGCTGGATCTGGCAGCGTGGTGGCAAGGTCCAACACAAGGTTCTGGGCCAAGTATTGAACCACAATGTTCTGGCTGACTGGAGGAATGTGTTGTTGAAGCAGCGGGCTGAGTTTTCACATCTTCCAGGTCCACGTGAGTAGATGTCGTCAGAGTGGAGTCTTAGGCCAGAGGTTCAGTGATGCAAAGATTGGGCCAAGTTATAACTACACTGAATAAAATCTAAATTAGACGTGTGGCCTTTGAGTAAAATTCAGAGTCTATTCGTGGTAAAGTTAATGAGGCCAGCAGGTGAAAAACATAAAAATCAAAAAGTGGGATATTTTACCAAAATGTTCAAAAATAGAAAAGGAAGCTTCAAGTCAATGAGATCTGGCAATCTTGAAGGTTAGCGAGTCAAAAGTCAGAATGGACAAATTAACAGCGAGCAAACAAAACGTATAAGAATGTAAGGTCGAAAAACACATGGACACTACATATAACGCGGACAAAGACGGGTAAGACGAAGACGTGTCCCAAAGGACAGCTGGAACAAAGGAGGAGAGGAAGGGCAAGAGAGCAGACAGTTCCGTCGTCTTTTAAACAACTTCTCATGGGCATGCTATGACGTAAACGCCCAGTTTTCCTTTGCCTTGGGAAAGTCGGGGTTGCTGATTGGACGAGGGGGAACAACTGGTTGATGCGTAACGCCTCATATATTCCTTATGATATTACAAAAATACGCTACATTAATCATCCACCTGTCTGTCGCTGCTCAAGCTTTGACAAAACACAATACATCACATTATAAGGTTGACATAAAATGATTACATGCTAACATTCTACTTACTACTATCAACACGACATTTCCTACAAACTCTAAACATTCAAAACTACTGTAACATGACCTGGTTTTTGGAATCAGTTAACTGTGTCAGTTGTCTTTAGCGTTGTTTACAAACAACATGGTCATATGCAAAGGTTAATGAGAGGTAGACATATTCCTGTCGGGTTTGCAGTACTGAAAATAGATTCACATCTTTAGAATGACCTTACTCCAAGCAGATAGTAGATGGTGTAGTAACACTTTGAACCTGCAGCTGAATGAGAGAATCCACATGAACTCATTCCATATTATACTGGAAACATTTCTTGAAAACCATTACCTATGCATAATTCTAACTAGTAATCAAACACACAATCTAAACTACTTGTCATGCAAGAAATCAAATACATTTTATAGGTTATACATGAATGTGGATGAATGAATGCATTTGAGAAATAGAGAGAGAGAGAGAGAGAGAGAGAGAGAGAGAGAGAGAGAGATGCAGGGGGTCTTTTGTGAATCTCTAGCACATTAATGTATGATATGCAGGAATGCTGTAGACATTGATTGATCTTCCAGATGAAGCTGTGGAGTATAAGCATTTTAATGACTGTTCCTGTGTTGTAAAAGTCATAGTTTATGGACCTTCGTAAGAGGATCAAAGAGAATTTAGCTTGGTTTGGTATCATTCTGTGGCTCCAGGGAGGGGGTTTGACTGGAGATCACAGCATGAGTCCTTCTGAGGCTGTCCCTGAGTGGTTAAGGTACCATAAACTGAATGACTGCTGTTATCTTGTCATGAATTCCAGAGAAAGGGGGAGGTCAGGAATCCTAATTTTTAGTTCAGTTAGCAATCAGAATCACAGTTGTTTCTCAGTATTGTTACACAGAAATGTAATAACCCAGGAGTTACATCATACAAACACCAAATGGAACTAAAATCAAACGCTGTCCAGGCCACCTTCACGAGATGCCATGTTCTATATACCTACAAAAGCCCGAAGGCGAGTACAGTTCACTGATCCCCAGGATTCAGCTCCAAAACATCAAACTGACCCTGCTGAACCACCACCTGGGGGGAACAACACAGAACGTCCAAACAGTACAAGCCAGGTCCAAACAAGATGTGGACAGATTATTAGAAAGCCAACGCAATACAGAAACTATGTATACTCACAGCGCTGACATGTTTTATCTGAACAGCGTTATCACTGATTAATTTTGATTTTCATAACTGATGTCAAATTGAAGTGCATTATCATTAACAAGTTAAAGAAGTTAAGGTTCATATAAATTCAAAAAATATATATATGTTCAGCAATGATTTATATTGATGTTTATATTCTCTTTAGACTGATTATTCAGATTATCTTCAAGAAAACCTTTTATGAATATCAGTAACCTCTCAGAGTTTTCATGCAGTTATAGAGTTGTTTTTGGTTACAGTTGGACACTAGCTAAACAGGGGGAATGTTGTGATATCTATTTATGATGTATGTAGTAGGCGATGTGCATGGTGCAGAGTGAAACACCAGTGTGATCCGGACCATTACATTATGCATACTTACCCCTGCAGCATAAAATAAAGAAGACATTTCTGTCCTTCATCCACATCTTTATTCTGGTATATACAGTAACACAACAATGCTGTAGGGGGTTTTGGGGGAGAGAGATCTGGAGACTTGGTCCAAGTTAAAGAAATTATGAAGAAAGAGAATTACCATTCCATCCTTCAAAGACACACGATTCCATCTGGTTTACCAGTTATTGGTCAAAATTTCATTCTTCAACAGGAAACCGATCCAAAACATTCATCAAAATGATGCCAAAATTACATCAGTTCAAAAGAGAAGCAGAAGGTTTTAGAATTCTGACTTGGCCAGAGGGGGTTACTTTGACAAAACCAAAGTCTGCATCTGAAATGACTTCTAAGTGCTTTGATGTGACTAATTAGTTACATTTATTTATGTATTTTTTTGTCATTGGTGATTTTTAAAAATCTGGGTGTGGTCTCAGACTTCTGGCCTGTACTGTATTAGAACCAACTTTTCAAATAAGGCAACATTCATTTTAAATGTAGCCATGTTAAACTTTATACTGTAAAGCATTTAAGCGTTTCTTTACAGGACTTTACAGGTTTGTGCAGACGCAAAGTAGAATTCTGATCATATTAATTAAAAATCGGTGTGTGTGTGTGTGTGTGTGTGTGTGTGTGTGTGTGTGTGTGTGTGTGATGTAATCAGCATTTCAGAAAGAGTAAAAGCTGTGATTGGTCACTTCGTCATCAGTGAACGTCTCATATGACCACCTCATACTTCTGGGTAGGAATGGACAGGACGAAGGGAGGAGCAGAGGAAAATTCTTTAGGAGCATCTTATGTGTCACAGGCTGTTTATGCCCTGCTCAGCCATCAGTGGAGTTAGGAAGAAATTGGGCATAGTGTGTGTGTGTGTGTGTGTATGCATTTGCGTACATCTGTGCTTGTGTGTACATGTGTTGACACAGTCTAATCTTTGAATAGAGTAATGTTAACTTGTGGTCTTATTCGGTACTGGGGGCAGGCCCGCCGCGTATCTTGCCTGGGCCCGGGTCAAGATCGATATCCAAGGGCCCCCCCCCCNTCTCTTGGACCCCTCCTTGGTCCAGGGCCAGGGACATCTGACCCGGTTGTCTCCCCCCTTGTTGGTGGCCCTGCCGGGAGTGGTTTGTGTGTGTGTGTGTGTGTGTGTGCAGGCGTAGTCTAACCTTTGAGTAGAGTAATGTTAATTTGTGGTCTTATTTGGTACTGTGGATGGTGTTGGTTGGAGTACTGAGGAGACGGCAGCTCTCCTGGATCACAGCATCGCTGACACTCCTTTCTCTCCCTCTGCCTGCAAACACATTATCACCACATCAAACCATGAAACTGAATCTAAGCTAAGCAAAATCATGGACCTGTCCGCTTGGATCAGGATGGTACCTGGCATCTTGATGGTAATCCCTTGGGTCAGTCTGGTCCCTGTTAGGTTCTGGGTCTTGTCTGTGATCATAGGGGGTCCAGAACAGTTCGACTGAACAGACCCAGAGAAGCAGCAGGGCCCACACATAGGGCATGATCATCTAGAACACATAAGCGAAAAAAAAGTGTAAATTTTTTATCATATGGCATCAGTCTAATTTCATCATTTAATTTTATCTAATTAGATTTTTATAGGAGGGTTGGACATGATGTCACACACAACGTTACATGCCAAACGAAGCATTGGGCGCCATGTTGGTTCATGAACGCAGCGTTTTCTGTATCAGTTCAATGTTGTGCCTGATTTGGTCCCTCAACCATCACAGGTTGAATGCACCATTTTCAACTGTGTGAATAACAGTGTTACAAACAAAGTTAAAGGCTTCTTTCAAATATTAAGAATTGTAAAAAAAAGTAAATAAATAAAATAAATAATGATCCAGAAAGGAGAGATAAAGTGTTATCCGCTGAGCACCAAAGACGATGGCTAAATAACATCTCAAAAGCCGATCTGATGGGGAAGCAGATTGATGCAGCTGAATCTGTGAGATACTTTGTCACTGGTAAAAAAAAAAAATTATACAATCATTTGTGTTTCTACGTGTTATTTTTTTGTTGATAACAGTATCTGTTCTCAGGTTTCAATAGCTGTATGTGACGCTTCATTAGCACTATCTAGCTTTAGTTAGGATGCTAACTCTAAATGCATTTGATCAGCCACTCTATGCTTACGGACCATTCTATTGCTTTTTTGTCGACTTAATTTATAAAAAGTAAGTAGATTATGTATTATCTTTGTAATTTACGTAATAATAGGTTGAGTAAAGTCTTTATTTTCTTTCATTGTAAGAAACCAGGCTCTTTGTATGACAGGTGCATTTTCAGCTTCACATAAGTTTTGTTTTAGATAAATTAGTGACAGCAGGTGGCAATGTTTGATTTTATCAGTGGTGTGTGGTCAGGGCCAGCAAGGCCTTCTCTGCTGGCCTAAAGGTTGTCAGATTCAGAAAATTATGTTTTTATAATTTAATATATATTTTAATTAATGTATATGTATTTTAAAAAGTTTGTTCCCATCAGTCTATTATTAAGGTTATTTCATTGCTTTTCTCTCTCCCTCTGTTGAGCTGCTTCCAGCGCAGCTCATAGAAATCAGAGCTTTTATCCAATCAGATTTTCCACCTGTGCTGTCTCCGGATAAAAAAAGAAAAACAAAATCTAGCCTGAGGCCTTCAGAATCTTGAGTGAATCCCCTCTGCTTTTCAAGCAAATGGGGACTATGTTGTTGATTGTCATATTCTTTAACCAATCAGATTTTGAGTTTGCCATGTTGGGAGTATTCTTTTACACACTAGGGCCTTCTAGCTGGCCTTGGTCTATGTCACAGAAGGGCAAGTTTGTGGAGAGCAGCCTCTCGAAAATTCATCAGAAGAAGAAGACAGCGGATTTCCAGTGAGGCACAAGGCAAAATGACAACACGGCACTAAGCTCTGGCCTGGGTGACCTGCATTTGGGAATATTTGACCCCTAAACACTACATTTTCAACCTGGTTTTTTCATCGTGTTTATTAGACAAACCCATGAAAAAAATGGCCTTGAAGAAAGACGCAATGGTGATTAAAAAGCAAGATACAAACAAACGGCACCAAGCTGATGACTCACCCGGGGACATTGCTATGCTAATTAAATGAACAATGGAAACAGAGATGGAAACACTGCAAGAAACAATCACTAGCATGCTAAATGAAGCAATCAAAAATGCTCTTGATCCTATCGAAAAACAGATGGCAGAAAATGGCAATATACTTCGCTCCTAAAGGAGGAGCTGA
Organism: Lucifuga dentata; assembly: GCA_014773175.1. Taxonomy (NCBI): domain Eukaryota; kingdom Metazoa; phylum Chordata; class Actinopteri; order Ophidiiformes; family Bythitidae; genus Lucifuga; species Lucifuga dentata. Next base: position 38,954 of record VXCM01004754.1, read on the forward strand.
ACACCCATGCCAAAAAATTTGACTCTGTGTATAGCAAAATTGATGGCCTCCAAAATAATGTACAGCATATCGAGAAAAATGCCAACCACTGCCTTGATGAAACAGCTAACCTCCATAACAGGCTGAATGAGTTAGAAGATAGGTCCAAAAGAAATAATGTGCAGCTGGTAAACTTACCCAATGGGGCTGAAGGTGATGATCCAAGGGGATATCGCCTGAAGATGCTCCCTATTTTGATTCCCTCACTCAAAAGCACAAGGAGTACCCCACTGGAAATTGATAGTGCTCATCAGGTCTTCTCCAACTCAACATTGAGACCCTGCAAAATGATATTCACATTGCTCCACTACACCGATCGCCAGGCTATCCTTCAAGGTGAAAGGCAAAACCTACCTGTCCAGATGGGACATGCTTAGAGTTTTTTTGCTGACTACAGTGCTGGGACCACTCAACAAAGACAAAGATACAAGGGAATTCGCTCCAAACTTCGCCAGAAAGGAATTGAATCATTTCTCATTTATCCAGCAATCCTGCAGATTAATCACAAAGGCACAAAAATGTCATTCAACTCAGCAAAAGAAGCAGGTGCCTCTTTGAGATCTACTCTTCTTGCCGACAGAGAGAACATCAATTCAGAAGCACAAATTCCCTATAACAAGGAAACGCAGTAAGCATTTGGATCAAGAAACAACACACTGTGGTAATATTCTCATTTATTGTTACGTGTCAGATAAAAATGTTCATACAAGATACATTATTCCTACGACAATAATATGATGGTTTACAAGAGACCTATGCTATCTGCAGTGTAAAGCAATGTGTTTATATTAAGACAGAAATGACTGTAAGAGTTGTAACAGTTCTAGTTCAGGATAGTAGTTCAGGATAATTAGCATGTTAGCAATAGCTACTACTACGTTATGGTACTGTATGTTAAAATATATCCACTATATAAATTGAAGTGGGGAGAAAAGAGTTAAAAGGGGACCTGCTGACTTGAAATTTATATATAGCAATGTTCTGTGAGATGTGTTTAATACTTTGACTAGAAATTTTACTACAGCCAGTTAGTCACGCTGAAGTTGTGGCTCACAGTGATGACATCATCATCACTCACCGAATACTTATAGAGACAGTAGTTTATTCTAGGAAAACCTTGGTTGATTTCATTATGATTTTCATTCTTTTTTTCTCTCTCTGATCGATTTGTTTATTGATAGTGGGTCGTAACATTTAACGTAACGTTACAAAAAGGTCACAGCCAGTGTTTTGTACCAGACATTGCCAGTGTTGCTCACAGATGTTTGTTTATCAGATCTCCCTTATGTCAAAAAGGTTAATGTCTTTGACCTTGACCGCTGTTT
>VXCM01004755.1:0-40413 GCA_014773175.1 Lucifuga dentata
AAGGATAAAACCATATTTCAGCTTTCCTGATGTTTTGCAAAATCTCTTAATCTTTCAAAATCAAATGTATGAAATAATATATGTAGGCGATACACCCACCATAAAAATCAATGTTTCTCCTGCTAATAGTTACGCAAAATTATGAAGTCACGGTTGTTTAAATTTTTCTTAAACGCAGGTCTTCTTTTGGGACTATATTCCCCGGTGGAGGCATACATTCATTCCACGCTTTTTATTGCACTTAATCACTAAAATTATGAAACTTCTAAAAAAAGATGATGATGATAGTAATCCATCATTGCAAACAAGAGTTGTATTCAGATTTTTTTCAAAGTTACGTAATTTTTGCATTTAAGCACAATTGCAAAGCGCAAAGTGATCTGAAAATGCTTCCTGTTGCCAGTTGAATGCAGCACTAGGAAGCATTTTCAGATCACTGCAAGCTATTTATTGCGCTTAAACGCTAAAATTACATAACTTCTAAAAAAAAAACCTGAATACACGTCTTGTTGGTGATGATGGATTACCTATCCCAAGAACGTTTACAGTATCAACAAGTTGATTTTAATAGCAGAATGAACTGAAACCAATGGTGGTCTGGAAGGTAGGAAAAACATTTTTAATTCACCTTCCAGTAGTATGCTTTGGGAAATGATTGTTAGTAACGTTACATGTATGGCAAGTAAATGCAGTATATTAGGCTCAAACATGCAAAATGGCTGGTATGGTCCTTTAATGTTAGAATTCTACATAATGATTTATGTTTGAATGCTCCACGTTAACAGACTTCTGTACATTTTTGTTTCATCTCCAGCCGGACCTCTGATCCGTTACACTGATCTGACGGTAACGGTTGTAGATCTTTTGTTGGAGGACGGCGCTGGGAGAGTTTTGGTGCCGTTGTTAATGAAGATGATACCCAAGCCAAATTTTAATTTTTTAAAACCTTACTTTACTGATTATGAAAATGTCTACAAAAACCTTATGACCACTTAACAAAATAATTAAATGTATGTTTAATGATGTATTATTGCAAGAACTTTGCTTGTCAGACAGTATGGATTTAACAAATTATGATTTGAATTCTAGATTTGGGAGTTTGTGTGTTAAGAACTCAAAGTAGTCACTGCCAACTTTCACTCAGTGCTACGCTCAGAAGTATTAAAGGAGCATACTTCTACGTTTGTGTTCCTTCTATTGATTTCCAGCGCAACAAGTGCGAAGATACAATATTCACGAGTGGTCCTCCTGCAAAGCGACACGCGAGTTCCATCTCATTAAATTTTGCACTTGTGCACAATCATGCACATGCAGGCTTGCGATGTGATCAAAATTGAAAAATTTGATTGCTTTCGCCTAACGCTGACCAATCAGTGAGGGTTACATTGATGGACCAATGAGCTGACAGCATACTGCTTAGTCACTGAAGCAATCTAAATTTCCGCTAGAGGTGCATTCCAAAGCTTATTCCTTTTCAAGTTCCCCCCACTTGCATCTTTTCCTTGTGTCCTAGTCCCGCCCACTGACGTTGTCTGATTGATCATCTGATTAAAATGACTGCATATGTTCAGTGCAGCTCTGAATGATAAACATAAAACAAAACAAACAGCAACAAAATCCTGACATTTTTAATAAAACATCCCGTTAGTTAAAGTTCACTAACGCTGATAAACTTTATATTTTAACTCTGAGCAGTGAAACACTTAGAAATGTGATGATCTGTAGATTATAAAGTCAGATTCTGCATTTGTCAAACTGTTGAGGTCGTTACAGTAATAATCAGAGGAGAATATTTCATTTTATTATAGTCTAGGAACTAAAACAGCTCCAAGCTGATCAGCTGTGACATCATCAGTAAGCGACGGAGCTTCAGATGATGCTTGAGGAGCGACGATGTTTCATTTCTCTTAAGTCACCGGTGTGGCTACCTGATTTGTTATCCTACCTGATTTGACCCGGAAATCCGATTTGGGCTACGCATGCACGTCTCATTTAAACGCGTCTACATCCGGTCACCATTTTCCTTTTTACAACATTTAAGTTTAATACAACGTTTTTAATACATTTCAGAAATTTAAATGGCTGAATTATGTTCTCATTTGTCGTTTGATCAACTGACAAAAAGAAGTCTTTTGCTTTTTTCCGTCTTCTGCAGGATTATTTCTTAAACGGAGAAGTTGAGTCCAGCATTAGCAGCAAAAAATGCAAGAAGTTGAAACGCGTCCTCAAATTTCATCCTTAAAGGTAACTTTAGTTATTTGAAAAAAGGGTCGCCAGAAAAGCCCATTTTTTACGATACCTGAAAAGTTAATTGTAACAGATTTAACGTGTAATGTAAGAAATTATGTTTTATATTTGCTTAATAAATGTAACATTCTTTTAACTTCTTCCGTCTCTGTAGTTCAGATTTAACTTTTTTTAAATGTATAATGTTCAGATTTTAAAATGCAATTCAAACAAAAAAAAAAATGTGTTGGTTGAACATGTATAAGGTTTCATTTTCAAATGAATACATTTGGTTTAAAAGAACTAGCACTTTGTCATTAACTATTTTTACTCATGTATTTAATCCACAAATGCAAATGTGTGGAGTAAAATTAGGTCTACCTGTCCTCATGTCTTTTCCTCGTGTCTTCAGTGGGCGGGACTAAGACGCAAGGAAAAGGTTCAAGTAACATGGAAACGAATAAGAGCTTTGGAACGCAGTAGGACGTCCTTAAAGACGGCGGAACAGATTGGTTTCTGGGTCATGCAAGGATTGATCAAGTGAGATTTGGAACACACCCCTGGTACTCCTGCTGCTTATAAACTCTTAGTGGAGGTGTGTGTGCTCTGGCAGTGCCTTCTTGTTGTGTAATCGTTTCTTTTATTGTCTTTTTTATTGAAGAAGGCTGTTGGGTATGATGCCGGGCCCGCTGCTTTCTGTGTGGAAGTTATTTTTAACAATTAGTCCAGACATGTTTGGCCTTGGTGGAGGTATACGCTCGACTAAAGCTCTTCTAGTTTGTCATTGGTTTAATTCCTGATGCAGCACTTGGTGTCCAGTCTTTATTTCCACACTGTAAAAGTTCCACCTGAGGCATGTGATGACGTCTCTAACAGTCCTTAAGCTCCGTCAGCATGAGAGTTTTATGGTTTCAGTGCATTCCATTCTTTTTCTGTCATCTTTTGCAACAAGCAAATGGTGCAAAATGTTAGAAAAAAATGTTCCAAAAAATATTTCATCCACAAATCAGCTATTACAAGCAGCTACTGTGCTTTCATTTACATTTTTTTTAAAGAACACATCAGAGCATGTTTACAACAGTATCTGTAACTTAGCTGAATAAAACCTGAAACATAAATTAAGAACAAGTAAAAAGATTGCTTCTTGAAGAGTCTCCAGGTAAACCTGTTGCTTGGAAAAGTTAAACAGGAACCCACATCACTATCTTCTCTGAATTTTAATCATGTGACCTGTGAGATTCACATCATTGTGGTAAATTCATTTCACTCACAACAGCAACATTTTGATGCAGAATCCAATCTTAAAAAGATATACTTTAAATATAAATACGGCTCTATTAACATCACCCTGAGCCTGGCTTTCTCACGCCATCCATTTACAGCTTCATCTTTTAGAGAGAAAAGTTAACAATTAAAGGATCATACCGGCAATTTCGCATAATACTTGCATACACGTGATGTAAAGGACGACCAATTTCCAAAAAAAGAAAAAAAAAAAGTATTTTAGTTTTCCTGTTATTTTTCCAAATCCTCTAATCTTTCAATCAAATATTCAGGGATACAAACACTTTAAAATTTAATGTTTCACCGGCTAATGTCTGATGTAGAAGGGATGGTCGTTTTTACTTTCTCAGTAAAAGCTGTTTTCTCCTGGGACTATATTCCCTGGCGGAGAGATACATTCTCTTCTGTGCAGCTCTGTGTTGGACCAGTTAAATAAAATTACAGCACCATCCACAAATATTAGCAAAGTTATAAATAAAAGGAAAATGCGTTGATAAAAATGTCTGTTCTTTTGATCTTTCACTAAAAATAACTAAAAATAAAGTAAAAGTTTGATTAAAGTAAAATAATTAAAAGGAAAAAGAAATTCTTATCATGAAACAAATATTTTTCTCAATCAGTACAGTGAGGATGATGATGATGATGGTTGGAATGGCCAAAGAATCTTCAAGGATCACAGCCAGAGATATGCAGACGTTAGCTTGGTTTTAGGATCAGAAAGTCTCCAAAACTATGATCGGACGCCACCAGGCTGATTGAGAAAAAATATTTGTTTCATGATAAGGATTTATTTTTCCTTTAAATTATTTTAATTAAAAGTTATATTTTTGTTAATATTTTGAATGAAAGATCAAAAGGATAAACAATAAAGGCTTTATTTTCACGGCCCATTTTGCTTTTATTTGCCGAGGAAGCCAACGTTAGTGGAGGGCGCTGTACTAAGACAAAAAACCATAACAGGCATGGTGTTCACTGTGACGGATCATGTGTCTCAAGCACAATTCAAGTCACTACAATTAGATTTTTATAGCGTACCAGAATGAATTGAAGCCAATGGCAGTCTGTAAGGTAGGAAAAACATCTAAAATTTACTGCTTCGGTATTATTACGTCTTGGGAAATGGTTGTCAGTAACATATATGTGGGTTGTTTATATTGGGTTAAAAAATGCCAAATGGCCGGTATACTCCTTTAGTAATTGTTGTTTGTATAGACAGAACTGTCAAACCTAATTGGATAATGGGATCGAGATTAAAAAACCAGGCAACACTTCCTTGGTTTGAGGTTAAAAAAAAAAAAATCACTGAGTGAAAAACACTGATGAGTTGCACCTTCCTCCCAGAGCTAAAAATCAACTGTAGAAGCTAAAAACGTGTACTTTTAGCTAAAAGCTTTTACCAAATCCCTTTAACACTGCTGGCTGCTAGAAGCAGTCAGGCGCTGTCAGCTGGCCTATCAGTTTTCCAGAATGACAGTTCGGAGCCGATCCTCTTCGCTCATGCTAATTGTAGCGATGGCACCATCATTGAACTCAAACGAAGTCCCACCGTCAACCACCATGCAGGCGTCCCAACACCGAGAACGAACACACACCCTGCAAGAGCAGAAGCACAACCCATTTCAAAACGACATGTTCACACCTGCAGCACAGCTTGTATTTTGCTGATAGAGAGGAAGGTTATCTGACTTGGTGGCGAAGCCTCTTTGCCGGCTGCTGGAGAAGACTCTGTTGACGATGGGCTCCCTGATGCTGAAGAACAGCAGCCGCTCCTCCGGACTGAACACCAGAGACTTGTTGTATTCATCAGTCACTGAACAGACAACATTTCCATCATCAGATAAAACTAAGGATTACGGAGCTCACCATGAGTGGGCAGTACATTTACTTAACCTGATGTGCATCTCAGGATTTCCATTTTGGGAGATTTTCTATTTTTCCTCCTCTACATTTCAGACAATTACTGTGTTTGTACTGTGGAACATTAACTGGCTGTAACTGTGAATTCTTCATAGAACATGAACTCATGATGTTAGGATATGCTGCCACTATTTATACTGATTGTATGTTATTTGTGGAGGACAGCCATTATTTATCAGTGGCAGCTGACTCGCCACTGTAGACTGCGTAAATTGCACGATAAATTTGTTGAATACGTTTCTTCTTCATAAGAATTTGAGTCAGAGATGATATAAGTTATGTGTCACTTTCAAATGTCAGTTGACTTTGTAATTTGATTGATCATAATACACCACTAAGTTTCTCTGAAGTTATATGACATGACTCCACTTATGTTGACCGTTAGTAAACTTATATATGAGGTTTATTCATGTATATTATGTTTTATTGGGTTTACAATAATAATTAATATCTGAGTCAATGCTCATCCAATTTCTGTGTTGTTTCTTGCATTTTATGTTAATTATCAGATAGATGAGAGTAATCTGTTTATTGAAGGAGCTGAGTTTATCTGATGACTTTGTGCTCTCTGATCGGAGTCCTGAGGCGGTCAAACTAATCTAATCTAATCTAATCTAATCTAATCAACTACAGTAAAACCCCAACAGTAATCATATGGTTTTACTTTGAAGAATCAAGATGTACATTCAACACAATATAAGCTCATAATTATCGCTAGAATAATCTTTCACTCTTTCTGTTCTCCTTCCTACTTTTTAATTATTAAATATTTTCCATTGTGGAACTGATGCCTCTATAATGCCATTTGTGTCACATGATAGATGATTTTCTAAGACCTCTACATCATCAACCACTTACAATCAATTATCAATTGACCATAATGCCCTATTATATCATATCTAAAAAAAAGAAAAGTTCCAGTTTAAATACTGTTGAGTTAAATAAATGCTGGATGTATTAAATGTGATACAAAAAAAAAAAAAAANGAATTTTTTTTTTTTTTTGCAGTTCAATAAAGAAATAAATTGCAAAGAATTAGAAAATTAGAATTATTTGGTAATTATTTCATGGGTCAGGCTTTACAGGGTTAAGCATTTGAGTACTTCCATCAACTCTAGACTCACCCTTTTCAATAAATTCCAAATCCAGTGGGATATCAAGACCAGATCGGCACATTCCTTAAGGAAAACAAAAAAACAAAAACACTGTTAGGGTCAGCAAAATCAGGCATCATTCCAGCTGATTTTGGTTTGATAGTCTGAACCACAGAACACCTACCGATTTTTAGAACATCCTCCACAGCTTGTTCAGCCAGTTTGTTGATATTATACGACCTATGGATACCAATAAATCAAATGAATGAGTTTTAAAGTCCTACAAATGACTGAAAAATAAAGGCTGTAAAATTTTAAAACAAAACAGGAATATCAGCAAACAGATCTAATGGGAGGCAATGGAATTTAAAAGGAGTAAATTACCTAAAACAGTATATGTATACAACATATACTGGAAAATACTGGTGCATACACTTTGGCCTCTAGTAGCCCAACGTATATTCTAGTTAGAATGGAGTCTTCTTCCTTTGTAATGACATACTGTCTGCATGAAGCATTGGCTGCTAATGTGAGTTTACAGCAATCAAGAAATAGTATTTTGGATTCAATACTGAATTTAGTCTTGAATAAATATGCCAATATTGCAAGTTATATACTGTAAATATACACAATAATGTGAGATAAGTGGAGATAGAAGATGTGACTGGTCCAGAGTTGAGGAAGTCTCATGCTATTGTTGTACATGAATAGTCTCAATCAATGACAAAGAGTCTATGCACACCTGCATAAAAAATATTACACGTGCAAACGAAAGGTGAGAAAAGTCATCATTGCAAACATCTACAGATGCTGAACCATTATAATAATAATATTAATAACTTTATTTGTGTAGAACCTTTCAAAATAGAGTTACAAGGAGCTAACAATGCAGTCAATAGTGCAAAATATAAATGTCAATCGCAATACAAAAAATAATAAAGGACAGAAATAGTAAATTAGTTTAAGGGGGCGTAAAACAATTAATTTGGGATCAATTAAAAATAAATTTTCAGCTGAGTTTTAAAAGAAGACACTGAGTTAGCCAGTCTGAGATCCTCCGGCAGGGAATTCCACAACCTTGGGGCACGAACAGAAAAGGCCTGATCACCTTTAGTGATGAGACTACACCTAGGGACTACCAAGAGGTTTTTGCCAGAGGATCTCTGACGGCGATCAGGCTTATAGCAATTTAAAAGATCACATATATAAGAAGGTACTTGACCATGTAAAGCTTTAAAAACAATAAAAACCTTAAAATCAATCCTAACACTAACAGGCAACCAGTGAAGGCCAGCAAGAATCAGACTAATATGGTCACTTCTTCTGGAGAGAGTTAAAAGCCTAGCAGCAGAAGCATCATGTTAGGTAAGCTGAAGCTGATGCCTGAATAAAGTGCATTCAAATAATCAAGTGTGGAGGAGATAAATGCATGGATGACCATCTTCTAGGTCTGAAAAAGAAAGAAATGACTTAAAATTATCATGAAGCTGAGTGTGAGCGCTATCAGTTCATCATTTGGGCACCTTCTAAACATCTTTTGCTGAATTGGGCCACAAAACTGTTTGTTCTCAGCATCCCAGAACAATCCCCCATATTTCCTGCACCCCACACCCTCCTCTTACCCTTAACCACATATGGCGCTGGTCATATAAACAGTGCTCCAGACCCTGCCTGCACAGGTGGAGAGTGAGCTGCAGAATGTCGACTCCTATGATGCCGCTAAGCTAGGTGTACTGCTGCTGAGGCATTGCTTGGGTTTGGATTCTCTCCTGCATCCACCTCCATTAAGAACCCGACTACACCCAGCTTATAAGGAAAAATATGCCGTGCTGTGGCACTCTAGGACAATCATCGACTGCTGCTCTAGGTGATTTCTTGGTTTCATATACCTCTCCTTCCTAAACTCATCACATGACACTGCAGTTTGATGCCATGTCCACCACACGCAGGGATGCTGACATCACTAACTTTGGTGACTGGACTCTGGCTGACCAATGCGAGATCCCTGGTCCTCCCATTCATCCTAAGCACCTCTTTTTCCTTTGATGTATTACGAGACATTTACTAGAAGTTACTTTTCTCGAGACATCAGGGCACATCTTAAGGTGTTTCTCAATAGCTACTGTAGCTAAATGCGTCAAGACGTTTCAAAGCCTCGAGGTTGCCATCCCTAGATACAGCCTGCCTAAAATCCTGTGTTAGCCATGGATAATTTATTAGCTTTTGCATTCGCTGTCTTATAGTTGATGTTTTTATATGTAGATGCTAAGTCTAGTTACTAGTCTACTGACGAGTAGAACATTTAAGATGAAAGTTAAGTCTGATTTGTCGTGTTGTGATCTGTACCAGGCTTTGGATCCTGTTCCTGTGCAGATGCTGAGGCCTGAGTTCTTCTGCTTTTCCCATGGGCCGTCATCCACCGAGATCTCGTAGTAGGAAGCCCTGTGGAGCGAGAGGTTAACACGGGGTTTGAGGAATTAAAACTTCACTCTGTGATGGACAGATTAACATTAAGAGCCGACAGAGATGAGCGGGATGGTGATGAGGAGCTCAGGATTAAAAACATGCACTTGCAGGGATATTCGTTTTGGGGTTATTACGAAAATCAGATTGTTACATGAAACCGGTACCTGGAGGACAGAGATTCTCCGATGAAGATTTCATTCAGACCTCTGACAGGAAGAAGACTAGGTTTGGAGAAGCTGTCATGTAGTGTTCCTGTCCCTGACCAATGTAAATGAATTGGCAGGAAAAAAAGTAGTGCAAAAAGATTTGTCAGATACCCAAAGAATCACATTTCTAATTAAAGATGAACTGTAATTAGTAGTCAACACCAGCCTAATGTAAATCAATATGCTTCCATTAATGTAAGAAGCAGCAGTGAGTGACGGGAAAGCGGACAGGAGGACTGGGACAGGTACACATGTTGGGTAGGAGGCATACTCCGCTGGCGGTCCATGATGGTGATGCGGTGGGCTTGGCTGTGCTGCTCCAGGCTCAGCTGCTGTTCATGTAGGTCCACTGGGGTGGGGTTAATTCCCGTGCCCTCCAAATGCAGCCGAATCCTCTGGCGCCACAGCCACCTTAACAAAGAAAGGAAAGAACAAGAGGAGACAAGGAGACAACAATGACAGTCACTTTTACCTAAAGGAGGTTCTGTTTGTCTATTTGTCAGCAGGATATCTGGAAATGTTAAGGACGGATCTGGATGAAATGTTGGGGGTGGAGAGATAATGTAGAGGGAAGGAAGTTATTAAATTTTGGAGGTGATCTGGATCATATTCTGGATTGTAATTATGACCTCTCCTGATGAGTACGAGGAAGCTGAGTTGCAAGAAAATCCATCATCAATCCTGTGGGAAATTAAAACACTTTGTGCTGATGTGTTGTAGATCGCCGTCCTCAGCTGTGACAGGATGAATCTGATTGGCTGGCAGATGCCTCCATACATTCCATAAAGATTATCTAATATTGTGAAACTTCTCCAAAGTTGCAAAGGAAATTCCTTGATCATTGCATGTACGTTTCATTTTGCGCTGCCCATTTAGAGGGTGTAATGGTGCGCACACACACATGCACAGAGTACGCACGCACATACTTCATCACACTGATTTCCTGATAGCTAAAACGTGGTGAGAAAAGCCTGTATGTGCTGTAGGTAACATAGCAACCTGGTCATCTACTGTCAGTTGAATGCATTCAGATATGGCTAATTCAATTATCAAACGGGGGGGCAGAGAGAGAGAGAGAGAGAGAGCGAGAGAGTGACCTGATGCAGACCACACGCATACATATAATGCATACATATACTGTACATACTATATTATAATTAATATCTATCAATCAATGTTGTCATTATCAACCTTAATATTCATATTACTGTTATTATTTATTGTATAGTGTTCATTATATATCCTGATGCTTTGGCAATATTGTTTAAACTTTCATGCCAATAAAGCTCTTTGAATTGAATTGACAGAGCCAGAGAGAGAGAGAGAGACAGAGAACCTAAATGAGCATTCACAGACCGGTGCACATGTACACGTATGTGCAGCTCTGTATATAGCACATACCGCACACTCAGGCCTGCTACACGTACACCATATCTCTAAAAGCATGTGGACATCCCTCCTACAGTATCAGTACACTCCTGTCTATTAGTAATTAAAACAGAGTTTTTACTTCCTGTAAGTAATGTCTAGGTTGGAGCCATTTGGATCTGTTAGCTTTTATTGTAGCACGTTTAACAAGAACTGAAATTGGGAAAATACTTCAAACAGAATTTGTATTAACTAATCTTATACATACTGTAACACTGGTAAGTAAGTACACCTCCAGTCAAAACAAAGCAGTGTGTGTCAGTAGATTAAACACCTTTACTACACACACTGCCTGTTTTAACACCACATCACCTTCATGTAATACACACTTGAATAGTGTGGTATAATGTTTGTGCAAGACACATTTTGTAACAGTCTGAAGCCACATAGTGNACACTTGAATAGTGTGGTATAATGTTTGTGCAAGACACATTTTGTAACAGTCTGAAGCCACATAGTGAACATGGCTGCATGTGGGAGAGAACTGTCAGATGTGGAAAAAAAAGAATCACTGAAATGCATAAAAGCAAAGTTGGGTACAGAACCATTGCTAAAACTTTGCTAAGAAGCAAAAGGACTGTGGTGAAGGTTATCCAAAGGTTTAAAAGCACAGCTACAGTGTCAGGTGAATCTACAAGGATCTGATTGGACAGTCTGCTCATGAAGCACGCCACAACATTGTACCTCTGAGAGACACAAAGGTGGAAGATAATGCTAAAACCATGAAGTGTGTTGTTCCTGGATGTGAAAACTCTTACAGCTGTTATGATTTGGAACAACTGCATTTTCTTACTTTTCCTACTAACTTTGAACATCGCATGCTATGGCTAACTGCAATCCAACATCCAGGGTATGGCGTCAGTACATGGTGGCCGTAATACAGTTGTTACTAGTTTGCAGCGATCATTTCACTGTTCAGATCACCTTCACCACTTTGCACTATTGCACTTAAACGCTAAAATTATGTAACTCTGAAAAAACCCTGAATACACATCTTGCTGGTGATGATGGATTACCTATCCCAAGAACGTTTCAAGTATCAACAAGCTGATTTTAATAGCAGAATGAACTGAAACCATTGGAGGTCTGGAAGGTAGGAAAAACATTTTTAATTCACCGTTCCAGCTGTATGCTTTGGGAAATGATTGTCAGTAACGTTACATGTATGAAAATTGAATATATTAGGCTCAAACATGCAAAACGGACGGTATGGTCCTTTAATAATATTAATTCTATTATATGTTAATTATAATTATTCCCACAATGAATACAACAGCAGAACATTTAGGTTAACTCAGGGTAAATACGCACCTGAACTCACCACGACAGAGTTTCTCCAGTGCTTCTGGGAAAGCATGAGTGTAGCGTACAGGCAGACACAGGTGACCTTCTGACCTTTAGTTGAAAAGGGAGAATGCACTGACATCAGCTGAATGTTTAACACTAACAAAGTGTAGCAATTAGGTAAAGCTTGAATTTCCCCCTATGGTCCTGCAAAAGCAGCTAACAATTACATAACAGTGACATGTATGTGGCACGTTTTTAGTTTCGTGCATTTTAGCAATGAAACAACATTAAACTTCTCCAGTAGGCTGAAACCTCATAAAACTAACAGGATGATAGATGGCATTGGAGTGTTTTCTCACACTAGTCAAAACTGAAGAAGCTTTTTTGGAAGTAGTGAAACATCTTCAAGTAGCTATTCCAGTCTAGTGACTGCATTTTAATTTCCTAGACATGACTGAGATGAACGTCACATGTAGAACAATTTTGTTTTATTTATGCTGGAATGTTGCTAGGCTACATTTGTAAAGGTATCTGCCTACGACTTTAACCTACTTGTAATTTATTTGTCAGTTATCCTTTTAAGAATTCCCTCCCGGTCTCTACCCAACGGCGTTACCTCTCAGGGTCCGTGTTAACTCCAACAACTGGTTTGTCCTTGCTTAAAACTTTACTGGCAACAAGAAGCATTGTCCCATCACCTAACAACAACAAAAAAAAAAAAAAAAAAAAAAAAAAAAAAAAAAAAAAAAAAAAAAAAAAAAAAAAAAAAAAAAANAGAAACATGGATTTTTAAGGTGGGTGTATCACTGAATATTTGATTTTGAAAGATTAAGAGATTTTGCAAAATATCAGGAAAGCTGAAATACAGTTTTATCCTTTGGGAAATGATTGTCAGTAATGTAACATGTATGAAAATTAAATATATTAGGATGAAACATGCAAAATGGCTGGTACGGTCCTTTAAAACATCACACGCAGGTTTAGCCCATGTTTACCTTTCAGTAACACCAAATGCACACACGTTTGTTTCCCTATGCATACAGGACCGTTTAAGAACACACAGTATGTGCTGACCACCTGATTGGTCACCTGTGGTGCAGAGCATTTGTTGAAATTAGCCAGACTAAATGTTAGCTGATCACTATACTGATACTGCTGCCGATAACGTTCAGCACTGCCACTGTAAACTACAATTCTTAATGTTCATCCCCACTACATGGTAATGAGATGTCCAACTGATCTGAAGGTTTGTTTTTTCCTTTGGGAAATGGTTTTCAGTAATGTAAAAGGTATGAAAATTGAGTATCTTAGGCTCAAACATGCAAATGGCTGCTATATGCGTATGTATATATGTATAGGTATATATGCCTTCTCTCACACCGTTCTCAGACTCTGGCACTCTCTCTCCCTCCACATCCGTCAACTGAACTCTATTATACAATTCAAATCTGCCCTCAAAATTCATCTTTTTAAGTTATCTTCTCCCCTGAGTCTATCGTCTCTATGTGACTATCAGAATACTGTTTTATGTCTGACTTTATGTTTATTGTCCTATGCTGCTTCTAATTTTTGTGAGGTGACCTTGAGTGCCTTTAAATATAATGTATTATTATTATTATTATTATTATTATTATTAAAATAGCCAGTATGGTCCTTTAATGTTCAACTAAAATTATTTAATTCAATCTGAGCTGTTTTCATAAGATAAAATAATGAAAGTGAAGATAAGATTGATGCTCTACTACTACTACTACTATTACTAATACTTGAACTACTACTCCACAAACAATAATACAAATTAACAAGTTGGAAATGCTTTAACAAATTTGGATTTTAGTGGAAGTTTTATGAAGCTATGAGTACCTATAAGCTACTCATACTTCTAAAAAAAATAACCCAGCAGCAAACTAAGGCACAGAAATTAGCAACACTTAAATTAGCCAGACATCTAAATCTGAAATCAGTACCTCCAGCAGAGATAATGGTATCTGCCCATCGCACCACCTCTTCATCGTATTCTCCTCTCTTCACAACTTGTACTTCATTGCCTTGTTTCCTGCAAACACAGAAACAACTTTTTACAAACAGAATGTCAGCTGCAGAAATGCAAACCTTCCATCTATCAAAAGCTGGATTTACACAACCATGAAACCTGATTCCAATCTTTTGCTCATGTGACACGTATCAAATTTACATCCTGAAGATGTAAATGGTAAAAAGCCACATGGAATCGGATATTCTCAGTTCCGATTTGGGCTACTTGCATATGTGAAAATAAATCGGATATCCGCCAATGCTGCTGTCTAAATGCACAGATTGGAATTTCCTTCCCATTCTAACTCCTACGTAAGGTTCTACTGTATCCCCACATGAATGATGTAATCATCAATATGATGACACTCTCTGTAAATAGAAATGGAGGACATGCTATCTATATCAGACATACTCATGTGTGTTTATGTCAAGCAGACATGTTAGTGTGTGATAACAGGCTCCTGTTACAGCAATAAAAGTCCCGCTTCTCCTCCATGATCGCCCGACAAAAATACGTGTCCTGATGGTAGAAATAAACACTCACGCAACATATCAGATGTTTCTCTCTGCATGTGAAAGTTTCTAACCGTTTGACCATATTTTTAATCTCTCATACATTAAATTATTTTATCTCTCATACATTAAAGTGTTTTTTTGTTTTTTTAAACATTAGTCTCAGAAGTGTGCGCATGCATAGCTGCATCCTGCGGCTACAGGTCAAAGCTGTGTAAATATCAGATATGAGCCGCTTAAAAAAGAAAATGTAAATACACTGAACAAAAATATCGGATATAGGCAAAAGATCGGAATTGAGCATCAAGACTTGTAGTGTAAATCCAGCCTGAATGTGTGGATGTGGCTGGGTGTCTTCCAGTGACAGGCTTGTTGCTTACTTCAGGCTCTTCACAATGTGCTCCACATTATTAGTGTGGATGTTGTGTCTCTCCAGCAGACCGCTGTAGCTGGAGCCCTTCATAGCAAGCTGCCAAACATTAACACAGCAGAGAAAACAAACACAAAAAAAAAAACAAGGTTAAAAAAACAGTTGTATGCTTTGCCTTGAGGTCACAGACATTTCTAACTCTGACATGCAGTTTTACCAGCTGTTTTAAATCCTCTTCAGAGAGCCCTGCGTAGCGGTATCGTTGCTGTTCAAACTCGTATCGTGTAGTTTTTGTTACCACGGCTACTTTTGCTGGTTTGAATCCACCTTCGGGTTGTGATGAAGTGTTGCATGCTGAAGCGTGGAAAGCACGAACTGAGCTTCCGTGTAGCAGCGGAACAGCTCGATTCCACAGGCACACCAAGTTCACCACCGGCCGACTAGTCATTCTTACATATGAACACAGAACTACAAAATGAATTGTCCAGCTAGAAGTCTTGGGTGGAGGTCCTGCTCAGGTTGCTGTTATGTAGCTGGCATAGCCGGACAGATTTAGCTCCATTCACAGGAAGTTTTCCATGCAGCAGCGAAGCCAAGCCACAGCCAGCTGTGAAGAAAGGTCACCGGTCCACTCAGCTCCTGCATTAATAATCATTAGCAAACACCTTTACAGTTCAGCATTATTGGTTTCTGTTAAAAGCCGAAGCAGACGGAGCTACAGTCGGCTAACTTGTGTGACTTGCTTAGGTTAAAGCTAACTTGCGTTATCAGTGTAGCAGACAAAGCTAAAAGTAGCTAGCAGCTTGTCACAAGTTGTAACTGGAGATTCTTAAACTAGCTGTACTTTTTGGTGCCAAGGCCAACAAACCTCATTTAAAAATGATTTTTAAACACGTAGAACCGTACATGGGCAGGCGAAGAGTAACCGGAGAAACAGAAGGACAGCTTTGATTAAACCTCCCAAACCTCTAGGAAAGGGAGATTCGCGTGTTTCATCTTCTTCTACTACTATCAGCTGCCTACCTTCTTCTTCTACTTGGGTTTTACAGGAGGTTGGCAACCAACTTTAGGTGCATTACCGCCACCTTCTGCATGGGAGTGTAGACCAGACATTAATGCTGCGTTCCAGTTTCCTCGGAATTCGGATTTGTCCTGTTTAGCTTTTGGAAAAATGCGTTGGAAGGACACTTGAAGTCGGAGCTCCGACTGGAAACTCGGACCAAAATGTTGTTTTTTTTTTGTAAACTTTATTGAACAAAATTATAAACACGTTATAAGAGAAAAAGTGAATGTACTGCATATTGTTTTTATAATCTTGCACATATACACTTTATTTTATTTAGATGTGTCCATTTATACGAGTGTGTAATCCATAAAGTATGTAACTTTTATTAAGTTCATGTAATCATTTAATATGTATCAATTATCTATGTAATCATCCATTTTATTCATTGGATGCTGTATGTTCTGGGCTGTCGTTACCTCTCTTGTGCCTCTGTGTGCCTTATTTGGATAAGTCATGCTGAATCATAAAAAGCCTTAAACAGGTGCCTTACAAGATGCTGAGTCATGTTTATATGCCCTGCAAGGTTGTCTTAAACAGGAAGTGTAAATTAGGTTTGACCAAAAAAGGGATCATGAACTGTTCAAACTATCCCTACGACCTCCTCTTAAGAGATAATGATTTTCAGCATGTGTGGAAAACAAATGCTAGACCAACACTGTGACCTTGCAGGTGGCATCAGTGGCGCCAAGAGTATGATGTCAGCCAAAACTTCTCTCTGATGAGAGAACACATCCGCTAGCAGTGTATCAAGAGGAGCAGAAGCTCTCAGACTTTGAGGGCTGTAAGGAACTGACCATGACATTGCTTCCTGTGTACACAAAAATAAAGAGTGTGATCTGCAATCGAGAAAAGTCATCACACCCTTTAATTTCTATGACAATGTAGCATAGTTTGTATAATCAATAACAAGAAATACAAAGTCAATATAATATACACTAAACAATTTAAGTTTTTATGCCGGGGAGGTAATGACTAACTAAATATTTTGAGTAAAGAACAAATTATGATTGTTTTCATTGCTTTGGGATTTACAGAACAAAAAAACAGCGTTAATATATTGACTGACTTCCTTCAGAAAAATCTGAGAATTTGGTTTTTTTTTTTAAGAGAATTTGCATTTGTGGATTGTGAAATTTAGCCATTATAATTAAGAGATTAATAAGATATTCATGTAAACTCATATTCTCATTACTCTGAAGGAAGCCAGACATTCCAAAATAATTCAAAAATCCAAAATTATCTACCCAGACTTCACGATTATGACGTCATGCAATATGGCAGCACCAGTGGAAGTGAACTTTGTGAATGGAAATGACCAGCTAACAGGTGAATAAAGTATTATTTTCTTGCATTACATTGAATTAAAAAGTCAAAATATATCACCAAGTTAACTATCTACAGTGTATAATAACTGTTTGCCTTGATACGTAATTTTAGAACATTTACTTCTCTGCACAAATGTTTAATACTGTGATTAATATCATTGTAACCAATCCAACCAAACAGTCCTGTAGTTTAACTTGACTTTAGTTAGTATTTATTACTAAATTTATTTAATACAGATATATTTATTAGCATTCAGCCATGCTTTTTTATTTACATTTGGCTGGAATGGTCTGAGGTCAGAAATCAGAACTTCCGACTGGGAAAAATCTGACTTCGGAGGTAGCTCGAACGCAGCATATATCCTATCCCCCAATCCTGTTTGATTAATGAATTGAAGGAAAACTCTACTTGTTCCATAATTCTGTTACTGTTGCCAGTGTAAACTCATGTATTCCTGCTTGTCTTAATTCTTGCATCCTGCTGATTCTTCTTCATGACAATGTTCACAAAGTGTCATGATCTGTTCTTTGGTCACTTCCTGTTTTATTTTGTAGTCTTGGTTTTTTGCTGTCTAGTTTGCTTTACTTCCGGTTTTTGTTTAGTTTCCCTCCAGTTTTCTCCATCACCTGTGTTCTATCAGTTAATCACGTCTTCAGTATTATACTACCCTGGGTTCCTTTGCTTTCTGCCAGATTGTCTTGTTTGCTGGTTTGCTCGTCCTGTTTGCTTGTTTGCCTGGTTAGCTTGTTTCTTGTCTCCTGGTTTTCCTGTCTTTATGTTTGTTGGTTTGTTTCTTTTATTTTTTTTGCCGCCTGCCTTGTGGATATCTGCCTGATTCCTGTAAGTTCATCCTGCCTCACTATCAGTAGTATTCTTGCCTGGACTTCAATTAAAGACTGTTTCTTCCTCATACACTGCCTGAGCCTGCATTTGAGTCCTCCTCCGGAACCCACCCGTCACACAAAGTCCTGTTTGATGTTTCCTATTAACTCCTATTAACTGATGTTTTGCTATTAACTTTTCTGATTAACTTAACTTGTGCATACTTTAATGGGAAAGCGCTTATCATTATCTCAATAAGTGTTTTATTGAGATTTGTATGAACTAACTTTATCCTGTAATAATAATTTCTTTGCGTCTGTCCTTTCCTACTATCCTACTTATTTCATTGACATTTTTATATAATCCATATAGGTGTCTTCCTGTTGTCTATTTTTGCTGCCATTTGCTTATTGCTCTCTCCCAGATTATTGTTTTTGCTTAATTCAATATGAACTTCAATATTATCTTTATTGAATGAAATGAAAGAGCCAGTCTGAGTTTGGGAGCCCATACACTGATCTCACAGGATCTCCAGCTACTCATTTTAGAATGGACTGAAAAAATGAATATAAGTAGACATCCCTGAGACTATACTTTCATGTAATTTAGATCACTAACAAACATTTACTGTATGTTTCAACATAAATATTTCATTCATTAGTATGACGGTGTTTATAAGATTATATGAGACCTGATTTGGGGTATTCTTTACTAATTACAATAAACACCTGGGAATATTGTTTGATGCAGTGAGGATATAATTACAGCCAAAGTTCTACTTTTTTCAGCCAGTTATAATAGGCTTTGTGTGTAGTGTATCATTTATCTGCGTAATGAACTGTAACACATCCCAGGCGAGATTATGTGTATCATACAATGGCAGACCAACTCACAATCTGTACCGGTTTGTTTGCATAGATCAGGGGTACTCAAATAGAAATCTTAAAGGTCCACAAAGACAATTTTCAATAAGTCAAAGGTCCGTTTATTAAGGTCAATCAAGCCAGGGTCGGATTGGGATCCTAATTTTCACCGGGAATTTGGGGGNACCAAAGCAGAGTAGACATTCTCACACAGACAGTGGAGCAGTCAGACATTCGGTTTCACTTTCTCTAGGACAAAGCGAAGAATTTTGACTCATTGCGTTGCAGTGATGTCTCACAGATAATACAAATAATACATATGAAAAGTATAATTTGTTCAGAGTCTGGAGACAGTTGTTCGGTCTGGATCTGGACTGGTGTCCAGATTTTGAGAATGACTGGCATAGATAATGTCTGAAAGAGTTCTTTATCAATGTAATGAAACTATTTTTTTATTGAATACTGGCTCGATCAAAGTAAAGAAAGAGCGTTAAATGGTTTGAAACACTAAAACGGAAAGAAAAGAGGAGGATTTTCTCACCTGAAACGATATCGCATAACTGTTGTTATGGGAGGACCATTTTCTAATTTGTCCTCCTAGTCTCTCCATCTCTCTCTCTCTCTCTCTCTCTCTCTCTCTCTCTCTCTCTCTCTCTCTGTCTGCTAGATGCCTCCCCACCCACTTTTTTCAATTACAGAACGTAAAAGACAGCCTTGCCTGCTGCTCACTTGGAGTGCTTCACTTCACTTCAGAGCTCCATTTCTTAATCCGCCTCTCCTCTCAGCTTCCTGCTCTAACAGCTGGCTCTTCTCCTGCATCTCTGCTGCTCCACCTGTCAACCTACCAAACTCTGCACTGACTGGTGAAGAAGAAGCACTAGCTGCAGGAGGTATGCAATAAACAAAGTCTAACTTTCTTTTGAATTGTATGGGAGTAATACGTTTTTTGCTGTTAGCTGGCACAAACTGAAACAACATAGTTCTAATTACATTTTTTGTTACTTTTTCTGTAAAACTATAGCCAGTGGGGTCCAAAAGTCTGAGACCACATGGAAAATCATGATGTTTTCCATGCAAATATGAAATAATCTGTCTGTATGAAATAATAGTCTGACATCACAAGAAGCTTTTTAAAACATTGACACATCATGCTGGATAACTTTGCTCATCAGGTTTTTATAAACTTGTGGAGTCCATGATGCTGTCATTAAAGCTAAAGGGGGGCGTACCAAATACTAAAATATTCTGACATTCGTACCAAATACTAAGATATTCTGATATTCTTACCAAATACTAAGATATTCTATTTATGGACATTTTTCAAAGATTCAACTTTTCACTCTAACTGTTAAGATGATATTCATTTGTCATGAAGAATCTTGTAATCTTGTATTCAATTCAAAAAGAATGCAAAATAAAAGCATTTTCACAGTGGTCTCAGACCTTTGGTCCCCACTGTATTTATGAGGAATGCATAAAAGATAGAATACAGAAATATGTCAAAAGTCCTAGAAGTTTTGCTGTTACTATAGTAAAAGTACAACTTCTACATTCAAAATTTAACAATATTAGCAGCATTTACTCATTTAATAGTACATAAATTGTGTTGAAGAGTTTAGTTTAGCTGATTGCTGAAAATCAAACTCCAGTCTTGGGTATTTTTGCACTTTCAGGTCTGTTGAAGAAGAAAAAGAGGATAATTGTAATTTTCCACCTGGGTACTATGGCTAATGGCTATAGTACTCATATAGAGTATGTATAATACCTATTAAATGAGGGCAGTATCATTAGCATTATAAATAGCACAATGAAGATTTATGCTAACTCGCCTGTAATTGGTCATTTATAATATCTGCTGATTTGTTTGGCAGGAGTTCAGCCATAATGCATTACATTTAGATGTTTGGGATCTTTATATTATTATTATTATTATTATTATTATTATTATAGTCGATCCAGATCAAATCCAGTAATTTTCATGAATTTGATCTGGATTTGAAAGAATTAAATTGAGATTAGATCAGGATACAGAAAAGAGTATGCATATATGCATGCATATATATATATAAATATATAAAAGATAAGAAAACATGCATGCATATATACGTATATATGCATGCACATATGTATATATGCATACATATATACATATGCAATATATACACATATATATGTAGATATAAAAGATAAGAAAACATAAGAAGGGACACAGAAAAGAAGGGAAGAATGAAGAAAAGAGAAGAAGGGAAATGGACACAAGAGGGCAGAAAGAAATTAAGAATATGAAGAAGGGATGAAGGGGTGGAACTGGAACAAAGGAAAAAAGAAGATACAGTAAGTGGGGCTGGAAGAAGATGAGAAAAATAAGGGAAAGAAAGAAAGAAAGGCATTAACAGAAAAGGGGAGAAAGAAGGAATCAGATGCAGAATAAATGAAGTGAATGAGAGATAAGGGAAGTTTCTGATGGCCATGCTTTGGTTCCTGCAGCAGGATGCAGCGTATCAGGGAAGGCATCCACATACGCACCATGAAGGCCAAACGGAAAGTGGAAGAGATCTCTAAAGAGGATGTCCAGGCCTTTCTCAAGAAGAATTCCTTTGTGCTCTTCACAGTAGGGGCAGTTATAATAGGTATGTATCCTGTGTTTGAAATGCTTCGTCTTTATTCAGAGTCATGTCAAAGTAAACATGCTGTCCTGGTGGTCTGCTCGTGTGCTCCAATAGTACACATGGGTGTCTTTCCTGGCTCTTGGACTCGTCTGTTGTCCTGGTTCTGCTCTGTCCCCCTGGGGCTCTGCATCCTGGTTGTCTTTCCGTTTAGGGTCGTGTGGCTTCTGTTGGGCTTGGAGAGGTCCCCATACTATGGTAAGGTTCTGTGTTTAGATCCCGCCCGACACACCCTACAATTAGACCCGATCTTCAGCAGTGATCTGGGTCTCTGGAGGTTGCTGGACCAGTGTTTGAGGCCGTCACCACCCCTGGGTGCTGGGTGTTCTCAGGGGGGATCAGGACTCTGGTGATCTGGTTTTGGAGCATGGAACTTCACAGATTAAACTCGACTGGTTGTTAGCGTTAGGGTCTTTGTCTGTTTTTGTTCAGGTGTTTAGCCCTCTTTGATAGAAACTGATTATGTGTTTTAAATATAATGTGATAGATTAGTAAAGGAGGGTCAGTGAAGGTCTCTCACACACACACTCACATACGCACATTATGTTATCTGTCTGATGCAAGATCAAACTACATCCACAGTATATACAAAACGGTTTATGCCAATAATGGAATATACCACATCTATATATGCAGACAGATGGAAAGAAAAAAAAAAACTAAAGACACACATTTAATGAATGNCCACATCTATATATGCAGACAGATGGAAAGAAAAAAAAAAACTAAAGACACACATTTAATGAATGGGTCTATGGTGTCTTTCTGTCAAAATGCATGCAGCTGCAAAAACCTAAGAGTTCCTTAAAGGACCATACTGGCAATGTTGCATATTTAAGCCCAATAAATACAGTACTACCACATACACATTACTGACAACCATTCCCCAAAATATACTGCTGGGACGGTGAATTTTAGAATTTTTTTTTTTCCTATGTAAGGTGTGTGGTGAACTGGGTCACCCCACACCCCACCCAACGCCTGGCCCAATGACGGAACCCAGAGTCACGGTCGAAGGCTTTCACTGCGTGCATTTTTAATAGCTAGTGCCAGTGTCCGTTCAAAACATGCGTGTTCAGAATGGCTGGACTTTATGATGTGTGCCATAATTTAGTTCTGCACATCCTCGTGAGCTAGCTTTGTTTGCTGTACGGGTTTGGGTTGAGACCATGGCACTAGACCAGAGCATATCCTGTCGCAACATTCAGGGTGTATCCTGCCGCACGGACTACTTTTTACCAGCACAGCTCAATTTGAGAGCCGCTCATCCAAACAACACTTTTCATGCGACATGGCACATCCTTGGGTCCTGAGCAATAAACCTGCCGAATTTCACCTTCATACATTCTAGAGATGTTGGTGCCACAGATGGAGATTTCTGTCTTTATAGTTAGATATTATCATGGTTATTATTAGAATTATGAGTGTAGTGCCCGTTGAAAATGTGCCTGTTCAGAACAGGCTGGACTTTATGGTGTATGCCGTAGCCTGCCATAAATGCTCGTGGAGTGGAGCATATGCTGCCGTGGCCAGAGTGTATCCTGCCACCATGCCTGGAGTGTGTTTGGACCGGGCTGGGCTTTGTGGTGTGTGTCGTATAAATCCAGATTTTAAAAGATTAACACTAAAATAACACGCATATTAACCTCTGTAATGTGTGATCGCTGTTTGCGGGGGCGTGGACAGTGGGAGAGGTGTGGTGTGTGTGTGTGTGAGGAAGACAGATGCGCAGAGTGCAGCAGATGAGCTTATGAATAAACTGAGCACCACAAGAACGTGAGATCGGATCAAAACTCACCATTTAAAAACTGATTGATCAGCTGAGTGAGTTTATCAAAGTTATTGATCACTAATACATGTGAGCTAAATACAGTTTTAAATGTCTGCCCAGATTTCATACTGATGAAATTTAGGACCGGAATGAAACACGTCTTAATTTTTGTGTGAGTTTTTAAACTTAATCGCTTCCCCAAATAAGGAAATAAACACAGGGAAAACCAAAGATGGTGGTGGATTTCCGCAGATGCAAACACTCTACCCTGCAAGAGTGAACATCCAGGGTATGGACACTGAAATAGTGAAATCTTACAGGTACCTGGGTGTTCACCTGAATGATAAACTGGACTGGACAGACAACACTAATGCACTTTACAAAGAAGGACAGAGCAGGCTCTATCTGCTGAGGAGACTCAGGTCTTTTGGAATGCAGGGGACACTCCTGAGGACCTTCTTTCTGTGGAGGCATCAGCATCTTCTATGGCGTGGTCTGCTGAGGAAGCAGCATCTCCACGCTGACAGGAAGATACTTAAATTGGTTATGAAGGCCGGCTCTGTCCTGGGATGCCCCCTCCATCCAGTGGAGGTGGTGGGAGAACGGAGAATGATGGCTAAGCTATCATCCCTGGTGGACAACACGTCTCACCCCATGCAGGACTTTCTGACAGCGCTGGACAGCTCCTTCAGTGACAGGCAGCTTCACCCACGGTGTGTGAAGGAGATACCACTTCCTGCTGCTGCTGTCTGACTTTACAATCAGTGCTGCTCCCAGTAGTACACACATACAAAACTGATAACTCAACATGTGTACTATAATGTTTACACTGTAATCCCAGATTTTGTTTTAACTCAAAGAAATTAGTTCATTGTAACCAAAAGTGAGCATATTCCATATATGAGCTAATGATTTTGAGTTAGTTATAATAATAATAATAATAACTTTTATTTGATGGCACCTTTCAAAACACTCACGGACACTGTACACTACATCAGAAAGAATAAAACAGTATGAAATTAAAAAGGACTCAAATACATAAACACTTACAAAACAACATGTAGTTAAAACTCCATCAAGTCAGAGTTAAAATAAAAGTATGCAGTATAGATAGATACAATATGGATTGAATGCCATGATTAAAGTAATTACAACGAGTAGGCCAATTTAAACAGGTGTGTTTTAATCTGTGATTTGAAGTGTGTGATGGAGTCCAGCTGATGGATGTGTGGTGGAAGTGAGTTCCAGACTCTGGGTGCAGAGCAGCTGAAAGCTCTGGTACCCATGGTGCTGAGTCTGAAGGCTGGAACAGACAGCAGAGCAGCAGAGGAGGATCACAGAGACTGGGAGGGGGTGTAGGGATGGAGCAGTTCTGAAAGGTATGGAGGGGCCAGGTTATGGAGGGNAGAGACTGGGAGGGGGTGTAGGGATGGAGCAGTTCTGAAAGGTATGGAGGGGCCAGGTTATGGAGGGCTTTGAAGGTCAACAGTAGAATTTTGTAGCGTATCCGTTGGTGAACAGGAAGCCAGTAAAGCTGGATGAGGATGGGTGTGATGTGTCAGAGGACTTGGTGCGGGAGATGATCCTTGCAGCAGAGTTTTGGATAATTTGAAGCTGGTGGAGAAATACTTAAGTATTAAATACTAGTTATAATTCTTGGATATTTGTTTTATTCAGTTAGAGTTTTTGAGTTGAATCAACTTATGTCAGTTTAGTTTTGTCCATCACTATTAGCAGAGCACAAAGTTATTACTTAAAATAGAATCTTGGTGATCAAGTGGGATGGCACGGCGGCTCAGTGGTTAGCTCTGTCGCCTCACAGCAAGAACGTCCCGGGTTCGAGTCTGACCGGGTGTTTTCTGTGTAGAGTTTGCTGTCTGCTGGGTTCCCTCCAGGTGCTCCGGCTTCCTCCAAAGACATGCAGGTCAGGTGGATTGGAAAGTTTAAATTGCCTATTGGTGTGAATGAGTTTGTCTGTCTCTGTGTCAGCCCTGTGATAGACTGGCGATCTGTCCAGATGAACCCCACCTCTCACCCAATGACTGCTGGGATAGGCTCCAGTCCGCCCACCCCCCCCACCTGGTGACTCTTAACAGGACAAACGGGTAGAGAAAATGGATGGATGGGTTATTGGTGTAATTTTTAGGAATGAGGGTCTTTGATCTTCTCAAGATTAAATAAGCCCCTGCATGATTGTACAAGTAAATCTTTATGCATCTTTATGCAACTGTCAGCACTTGTTGTTTTTTTTAAAGGGTATTACCATAACAATCAAAATAATTGCAATTGATTACAGAAGACAATTCTGATTCTGAAAAAAAAAGAAGAAATTATTCTCCACTTATTGAAAAAATGCTGCCTTTAAAGAGCAGACAAGTTATTCTAGCCATGTAATATTAGTTAAATGTACCTAAAAATTTGAGGCTTTTCTGTTGAGAATTCTAGGTTCATTAAACATACACTTTTTAATTTGTTCAACAATCATAACTTATCTTTTTTAGGGCAGCAGATACCCTGCCTTTTTTTTTTTTTTTANTTTTTTTTTTTTTTTAAGTTAAATGAACTTATCAGGGCATACAGTGAACTTAACTGTGCAATATTAATACTTCCTTCATGCAATAATGTGAATTAAACACATTTAGTCTGTGGACATATTTTATTTTGTTTACTGCTTACTTATTGATGCTGGTGTTGACTCGCCTGTTTTTGCCTTGCATTATCTTGCCTGTTGCTGTTTTTATACTTGAACTATCCCCTTTGTTGCTGTGACATTTCCCTGCTGTGGGACTAATATTATCTTATCTTAAATACTGTAGCAACGCCTCTTTCAAGGCAAAAATGCTAAAAGATGCCAGTAAGAGACATTCAGGAATGAGGGAACGTGATTGTATGATGATATTTGCCCACAGTGGTCATTCGCTACCACTTATGAATGTGACCCATTGTTTGTTATAATGGATTACTTAATCACATTTCAAGTCTCTTCAAGTTGATTCTTATAGCTTATGGGAATGAACTGAAACCAATGGAAGTCTAGAAAGTAAGAAAAAAAATTCTAATATTTACCGTCCCAGTAGTATATTTTGGGAATTGGTTGTCAGTAATGTAACATGTATGCAGGTTGTGTTTATTGAGCTCAAATGTGCAAAAATGTCGCTAGTGTCCTTTAAAGTTTCCTTTCAATGTCTTAATTTATATTTCCTTTGTAGGTGTTATTCTGGGATTCTTGCTCCGCCCCTATAGGATGTCCTATCGAGAGGTGAAGTACTTCTCTTTCCCTGGAGAGCTGTTAATGAGGATGCTTCAGATGCTTGTTCTGCCCTTACTCATCTCCAGTCTAGTAACAGGTACAAATTAAAAATATGCATTTTCATTATTCATAATCAAAATATAGTAATAGACAGAGCTGATTGGCTGATGGTGGCTTTGGTTTTTGGTTTATTATGCATAATCTCCTACGATCAAACCTTTAAAGATGATATATAATTGTGCCATAAAAATTCTAGACAGAAAGCTGCTTAGATATCACCACTGCCTATTCTGAAAAAATTAAACGTTAAGTTTTGATAATTTTATCAAATTTTCTAATTCAGTATTAATTTTTAAATGTTTACATAAATAAGGCTCCACAGGTTCGTAGTGTTACTCAGGGTGCAGTTGCAGGAAATTGTAAAGTTCCATTCCGCACAACCTCCTTTGGACAGATGACCTTTTCTGTTCAGGGGTTAAAATCTGGAACTCTTTACATGTGGAGCTCAAACAGGATCATAAATGGGATCATTTCAAATCTAAGTTGAAGCAGCATTTGAAGAATGCTTAGGAGTTAAGAATTGTTATCACCTTTTTGCTCCAATAAATCACCTCTGCAGACCTTATCTATGGTTCCATCACCTTTATTTGCCCTCCATCATCAGCACAGTAACAGTAATCATGGGTCATCAGGTGTCCTCAATCCTGCATAGCTCTAAGGCTTTATATTTTATTCATCTTTTATTGATAAACTGTGTTAGACTGTGATTGTATTTTAGCAGGTTTTAATGATAGACAGTGTATAAGTATTTGTATTTTATACTAATATTATATTGCAGGTTATGTATTTGTTTTATTGTTTACCCTGCTCAATTGTGTAAGTATGTATTTTGTTTTATAATCATTTTAATGTTGTATTGTACTGCAGATTATTTACCTCTAAAAGCCCAACTAGGGACAAGCTTTGCAAATTAGTCTCAGCTAAAAATGCTATGATGTGCAACATTAGTTTATTCTCTGAATGATCTATGTCTCTGCATCAGTCCCTATTTAAATAAACATTTAATTTAAAAAAAATGTAAAGCTGTTAACATGGCAGGACAAGTGCTGCTGGAGTTAAATTTATCACCATCATCCGCTTCGTCATCCAGACAAGGCATGAGCATGATTACTTGGTTTTCTTGAGAGGAAGAATGGAGATTACTGGCGGAAATGCTTGAAAAGTCAGATCCATGTCTCCCATTCATGTGGCTTTGTAAAGTTGACAGGCTTGGTGGCTGGATTCCAGGCCCAGCACCAGCGCTGCGTCGCCTGAACCGCTGCGGTCACTCATAGCTTGGTTCATCACTGTGGCTAAAGCTAACACTCACCCCATGAATGACAAATAATGTAGTACTTCTTTCACGCTCAAACGCAAACCACTTCTGACACCATGTTGTGTTATCCAGTTTATGCACGAGTAACAATTGTGAAAATCTTACCCATATTTGAACAAGGGCAACAGAAATCTCATATCGTGCCACAGTGCAGTGGCTGTCAGCTGACAGCCACTGCTAACATTCTGCTCTACCACTTCACCCCGAGACTACCATTATCGATTACGCCACAACCTTGAAGGTCAATTGGATCTGTTTTGAAAATGTTCTTGGTTCTTTCACCATCATTTGGACAACCTTTCTCTTCAATCTTTGATCAGTGCAGCCATAATATTTGGTCATAGGACATCAGGCTTTTTGGAGGTGGTCTTGTAGCCTTTACTTGCTGTTACCTTATTTCTAACCTCCTTGGACTCTGATTTTCCTTCTCTTTTCCACATTTAGTGTGATACAGAGACGTAAAACAGCAGAATTGGAATTTTTTCCATTTAAACTGGCTGAATGAGTCAGTTTAGGACTGAAGAATTAAGAGAACAGTCTTTTTGTTTTGTTTCACTGCAAACTAAAGACGTGCATGCATGGTTGACAGAAGATCTTTAATTTAAATCTTTTTCAGAACTTATGCTGCATTATTTGAATAAAATGCAAAGGTATCAATACTTTTGTCTTGCAGATTAATACTTTATTTCATCAGTAAGATGAGTTTGTTTTGTTTTCTTTATCATTCAGATGTACATGGAACACACGTCAGTCATTTTTAACCAGGTGACGAATCAGACGACGATAAATACGATCTTGTGTAAGAACTGAGGATTGGAGTTAAAATTGTTGAATATGTTTAATCGAATATAGTATTTAGGAGAACGTAGAGAAGTTAACAGTTTTCTGTAATGTGTTTAGTACAGTGCAATTCCCATGATGCTTTGCGGTTATTGAAGGAAGTGAGAGAGTTGTTCTGGCAGAGTGGAGAGAAGCAGGAGAGTAAAGTTTCGGAACAAACTCATTGTACTCATGAAGGTATTGTAACCAAACTTCACCTTTAAGTGTTACACTAGATACACAGAATTTGGAGTTATTTGCATGTTCACATTTATTCAGACTCCGTTGTAATGATGTGAAGCTGAATCAGATTAGCTGTAATAGTGTATAATCACAAACAGATTTCCAGTCAAAGGGTTGGTCTAACTACACATAGTTTCTCACTCACCGCGAAGTCTCCTCTGTCCTTAGACAATAAATAAGGATATGGAATGTCCTTAAAGATGGTGGCCTACATCAATTTACTGGTCATGTAAGAAACGAGGAAATAAGAGCTTTATATTGAACCCTGACGCTTCATCTTATGTCATCAACATCAGCACTCTGGTACCTGTGCGGCTGGTGTTGTAATAGATCGGTAGCGGGGTTATTAGCATTATTGCTGCACAATATGGACCTGACTGAGACAGTTGTGCTGATTTTCACTAGCTTAAAGGCAGGTCATGTTACCTTTTTTACCTGCAGTGACAGTGGTTCCCGTGGGTGGCATTCCCTTAGGTACTGTCAGCTGTGTGTGCTAGCTGTGTGTAGCCTGCTCTTCTGAACACCTTCCAGCACTTAAACTTGACATTCCCCCGTTCACAACAGCACCTTTAACACTCGCATCTCTACCATATAATGATCATCTGATTCAAGCAGTTGCTTACTGTACTTAAATCCATAGATACGCTAATGGTCTCCCCTGCCTCAGCTTGGACTGGTCCTTGCCCAAGACTGGATCTTGGGTAGCTGGTATAGCCAGACCGGTCGCCGTCGCCCATTGCAAATCATAAACCGGGCCCTTTGAATTCAACGGGGGAAGACACTCCAATTTACATGGAGGAAATATACAGTAGCATGAAATTTCAATCTACACATATGCGGAAAGCAGCTACAACACATCTTCTCCGACCCAGTACACAACACTAAGAGCACAAACGTACAAATATGTATCCAGGAAAAGAAAAAACATTAAACAAAGCACAACAGCGGGAGCTCAGGGCATGGCTTAATTGATATGCAATATAATCATCATGGCAGGTGAAGAACACACACACACACACAGAGAGAACAATATTTACCTTCAGATCTTCCTAGTAAAGCTGAGCAGAGTGTGTTCCCATCTTTTCTGTAATAGCAGGAGGTGACTTGAGCATGCATTTTATAAAATATACATTTTTAAAAATATGGATATCAGAGTCTGATATCCATATTTACAGGTATAACAACAATTAGCTAACTATTAACAATTAGCCAGCTGATGCCTAAGCCAGATTTCTCCTTGGAGACTAATACAGTTGACCTTGACCTTAACTACAGATATGTGCATGACAGAGTCCTGCATGTAGTATATAATCCCACCTAATGTAATGTAGTTACATAAATGGATGCCCACTGATTACATTTATGATTACATTTACATTTATTTCTTTGCCCTTTCAGTATTTTTAATATACAAATATTTTGTCAAAACAGATTTGTATATTATTTTTTAATNTTTGCCCTTTCAGTATTTTTAATATACAAATATTTTGTCAAAACAGATTTGTATATTATTTTTTAATTTATAAAACCATCAGTGGAAAATTAATTTGAACTTAACAGAATGTGTATGGACAGGATGAGCAATCTGATTGGGTGGGCCCAGCCCCCTCAGGCCCACACAAGAAGATGGGTCTGGATATAGCTCTTTCAATGAAAAGGACAGGGGCTCTGTCTAATGTCCCACACTTTACTTCTTCATTCTGTCAGCTGTCACAGCTCCCACCTTGTCCTGACGCTGAATGACTGACATTAGCTAGCCTTGCAGTCCCAGATAGAGGTAAAGAATCTACACTGACACCAGCCTCGCGTTGGTCCCCAGTGACCAGCCCCAGCCCAGGTGATGGCACACATTCCAGAACAAATGACCTAGAATCTGTTACAGGTTTCCGGCATGGTCCCTCAGCAACAGAGAAGACATTTACTGAAATAAAAGAATAGTGAGACAAGGTAACGTGTCCTTTCTCTTTGCAGCTCGTGTTACTGTTTCTCAAGCATCGCAGTGTCTTCTGTTTTCTTATCACATTCCTGGGAATGGTCATGTCACATATCAACAAAAATCAAAGCCTATTTTACAGCTGTCGAGAATTCTTCTGGTTTAATGAAAAATCTCCAAATACAATATACACATCACCATAGGTGGGCATTGCTACTCAAAAAAGTAACTTCGTTACCAGTTAGACCGTTACTCGGTCGCAAAAAATAATGGAAGTTATCGCTACTCTGCTACTTTTATTAAATAAAGTCAAAAAACACATAATTTTTATTGTACAAAGGGAAGAAAGAAATAAAAAAAAAAAGCACTTAAAAAGGTTAAAAACAGAGCTTATAGGAGATGAGATTCACTCCTTGACGTCCTCCATGTCCTCAGCATGCTGGTGGTTGCCCTGTAATTATTAATTAGTAATTAATTACAGGCATATTATATTAATTATATGTCTGTATTTATATTAAAGCATAAATATATCCATTGAATTACGTGTGATTTGCGTGATCACGCACAGTCATTAATTTGAGCCTAAAAAAAATTACAAAAACAAGTCCACTAAACATAATCTTTGTAATGTTATTTATTGAGGAAAATGAGACGCTCCAAGCTGGCATGGATGGCTCATTGTGGAAAGCCATGTCCATCAGCTTGTCATCCTTCTTCCATATGTCTTCCAGCCGATACAAATGAAGCCAAGCGGAACAAAAAGTTGCGGACTAACGGAGTAACAGAGCAAAAAGTAGCGGAGTAGCAGACCAAAAAAGTAACTTCTGCTACTCGGTCCGTTACAGTAAAAAAAAAAAAAAAAAAAAAAAAAAAAAGTAATGGGTCCACTACTCCGTTACTGAAAAAGTAACTTCATTAGTAACGGAACAACGGAGTAACGGACAGGTGCCCACCTCTGCACATCACATACAAAATCACTCATTACACTAAACATTAACAGAGTCTAAAAAGAAAGTGTATTGCTTTCTCATGAACTAGACAGTTTAACTCATATATTCATGCATATACAGTATGTTGCCAAGAAAATGATACCAGAAAGATTTTAGCAAGAAACACTCCAAGTACACGTAACACAGTACGGCGTACAAATGACAAAATAAACCAGTAGACAACAGTTTGTAAAAAACTTAGCTCATGCTGTTGGTGAACTGAAAGGAGGCTAGAATACCCAAACACAGGTCACTAAGATGAACCCCTTTGAGCTAAATAATGGCAGTACCTACTGTAACTCTTGAAGGGTTTTCCCACGTGTAATGTCATCTGATGAGTTGAGCTCTGATGTCACATATCTCTAGTTGTCGGATCTACTCAGATCCTGTATGTCTGCTACACAAGTACCCACAAACACCCTGTAGTGACAAGACTCAGAGCGGATCCTGGTCAGAACCATGGTCAAGTCGGTCCAAAGGGTAGCGTTGCTGATGGGTGGGTACAGTCAGCTCTGTTAGCAAGACTTAGGCCAGCTGAGCTCCAGCCAACCTGCACAAGTCTGAGTGAGGCATGGAAAGCTGTTTCTGTGGTGCAACTCAAGACTTGGCAATAACAAAGGAAATGTGGAACTTCCCATCTGGGTCTAAGTATGATAGTGCACCATAGGCTCCTTTGTGACATCACAGAACACGTGTAGTTGAACAGAGCATCTAGCAGGTTCAGAGCAGTGGGAAGTGTAGCACCTGGGCATGCTTATCCTTGAATGGTTCATCCCAGCCCCTTGCCTTTTGCCAGATAGGTTGTGCTAGCACTTTGGCCTGACTGGTAAAGGGCAAAATATAACCAAGGTCATACTGGGAGGTGAATACCCAATAGATGTTGCACATTGTGGGCTCCTCAGCAGACAATGGTTGGTGCCAGTATCCAAGTTGGTCAGACGGACAATGCCATGAGAGCCCAAGTGTTGCTCCTGTGGGTCAACCTTGTTTGCAGTCAGCCATAACTCACATCATTCTGGCCAGGCCTTTACATGTTGTGCCAAACGGTAATACTCTCCATTCATATATATCGGGCATTCGTTGTTTCTCCATATCTCTCCACATCTGTCCACAGGAAGTGTGAAATCTGTGAACGACTGCTGCCACAATTGCCTGTCTTCTGGGAGGAAGCACATTTGATGGAACATAGCATGGATGTCACCAGTCACTGCAATTGGAGCGCAAAAGGACTATGAGAAGAGATGGGCTGAGACTGGGACCTGGCAATAGCTGGTCATTCAAAGAGGCTTGCTGATACTGAAAGGAGCAGTTGAAAACTACTCTACCCTTCTTATTGTGGTGAACAATATGATGAGAGATAAACCATGATTTGTCCGTGCTGTTGGCCCATTCAGGGGCTAGCCTGA
Organism: Lucifuga dentata; assembly: GCA_014773175.1. NCBI lineage: Eukaryota > Metazoa > Chordata > Actinopteri > Ophidiiformes > Bythitidae > Lucifuga > Lucifuga dentata. The sequence goes on from VXCM01004755.1 coordinate 33,355, forward strand.
TGGTGTGGCCTGCCTGTTCCAATCTATGGATCTCATGATTATACACATCTGCAAGCTGGGGATCTCTTGCCAGATGCCGTCCAGTTGATCTAAGGAGAGCCATGACTGATTCAGTTTGGCTGCATTTGCTTTGCACAGCAGATGGGGTGCATAGTATAGCACACCATCTATTTCCATGAGCAGAATCTCCGCTTCAAGTGACTCCAGAGCATCTTTATCTTGATTAGACCATGTGACTTCTTTCTCTGGACAGAATGGGAGTACATCTACCTGCCACAGTTTCTCTACACTGTGATGGAGATCATCTGTAAGTGACAGGCAAAGATGTATGTAGGCACGCAGTCTCCCGAGCTGGTTGGTGAAGAAAGTTGACAGGACCCTGAATTGCCCCTAACTGGGGTGTTTACTGCCATGGAGCCTCCCAGTGGTCCAGCAAGGACTGGTGCAACAGGCATAATCAGCTGGGGGAAATCAGAACCTATCAGCAGCATAGACTGGACCTCCTAGAACATCCCTTAAGTGAGTGTACTTGTGTTTGAGAGCATCTGAGGGCATGATTGTTAAGCTAGGTTCAGAGTTTCTGCAGTGAATGAATTAGCAATCTTGAGCTTAACCTGTGGGCTGGCATATGCTGCAACTTCAAAGGACACTGCCATTCCTTGAAATGGTACTACTTCATGTTTAATGGTCCTGAGGGTGAGCGCCTCGACCATCCTGTGGAATCCTAGGTGGTGGCTGCAGCTGGAAGGATAATCATCCATTCTGAGCCTCCAAGATAGCACGTGTATTGGGAGTACTTTTATTGAATAGCCACACCTGGACTACCTTTAACATGATCTTGCCGGTGTGGATGATGTGGTCAAATTAAGTCAAGTGGGGTGATATGCTGTGTGAGCACACTCTGTTTGAGGCTGGCTGCTGCTTCATGTAGGATAGAAAGGTGCTGTTCTGCACATGTTGTACAGGATTTCTTCAGTGTGCATTTCTCTGCGTGATTTCCATGCCACATCTACAGCATCTGTCCTTCTCCTTCATCCAAGAAGCAATCTGTGCAGTGTTTAGCTTCCCAAACTCTGAGCATGAACTATGGTCATGCTCTTATACTGCAGAAGGGATATTATGGTTAAATTGCTCTTGTTTCTTGGCCTTTGGGTTTGCTGTTCTTGGTGAAGTTGGAAAGAGAAGTGCAGCTGAAGCCCCTTCCCATGATTCTTGATTGGTGCCACAATAGATGGTGGTTGATATTTGATATTTGATCTGATATTTAGGAGTCTTCTGCTCTCTGTCTCTGTCTGACTAGTATACCTCTGTAGCTTCCCTTGATATCTGTAGGGCATATGACTTTCTCTCAAGCCACCCTGAGAAGTCAGACAGGGTGTAGGGTTTGCCTTCAATAAACAATACTCTGCAAAGCTGTCTCTGTATCTCAGGGAAATTTGGTGAGCAATCAATCCACATATGATTCACAGAGAAGCTCTGTTCTTCCTGCCTCATTAAGAATATAAACAGATAGCACAAGTGCACTCACAGACAGTGCCAAGTCTCAAAACTCTGAGCATCCCCGTCTCTCACTGCCAGTGTATTTAGTATGCTACTTATTTCTCCCTGAACAAGCTGTCTGTGTTGTCTGTATCTTTGCTGTAGTGCCTGCATGGATGGTTAGCTGGAATGCACTGTGCAGTTTAAGGTGGTCAAGAAGAATTTGGAACTTGTAGTCTTCAGTTAAATGTTTATGTGTAGCAGGACACTGTCCAGTCCCTTCTTTAATAGAGCAAATACCACAGCATGATGCAATGGCCATCTGTAGCATGCTTGGAGTCTGGACTACAGACTAAAAGGCTGAATGCATATCTATCTTCTTCATGAAGAAATAACTATGTCCACCCTCTCTCCATCAGGAATGGCTGCTTTGGACAGCAAAGCCTCTGGGAAGATGGGCATGAGAGCTGTGATTTACTACATGACCACCACCTTTATTGCTGTCTTCATTGGTATCATAATTGTCCTAATCATCCACCCAGGAAAAGGATCTAAGGATGAGTTTGGAAAGCAGCAGGCAATAGAGCAAGTCAGCCCCGTTGATGCCTTCTTAGATCTAATCAGGTAGTCTATATATGGAAGTAAGGTCACTGTGTAATATAATGATGATGGCCAGCATCTAGTAGCACCTGTCAATTCTCAACCGTTTTCTCATTTCAGAAACATATTCCCACCAAACCTGGTCCAAGCATGTACCCAGCAGGTGAGCTTTATAATTAATGTATACAATTGTTCTCTGTTGTATCCATTAATTCTTAACTTTCAAAAAAAAAAAAAAAAAANAAAAAAAAAAAAAAAAAAAACAAAAAGAAAACAAAAGAAATCTATGTACTAGCAGCCCCATAGAGATTGTAATGTGCATTACACTACATAATATAAAAGTGACAAAACAAATGGTATGGCTATTTTTAGAACATGAACCAGGAGTGTTGCTAAAACTGTACAGTTTGTCCTGAGGATGGTACCAGAGAAAAGGCTATGGGATCATTAAAGTCAAAAGTGTTGCATTTTGGTAGCTGCTCAGTATCTATGGTTTTATTGTCAGCATATGGTTGACTTCATGAATATGCACTGCAAATTTCATGACATTGGAAAGAATGTGAGAGAAGATTTTTTTTGTGGTTACAATGATGATAGATCTAGAACAGTCAGCAAACTGTAATGCGTGTGTCAGAAGGTGGCCCTTGAAGGCATTTACACTTGCATGCAGGTAAATAGAATAATTGATATTCAGCAAATTATTATTATTATTATTATTATTATTATTATTATTATATGAAATGGCAAAGATACCCTGAGCTGGAAAACAAGAAACACCTTAAATAATTTGTGAAACGGTAGCTTGATATCAGAGGTTGAACCAAGTTAAACCTACAGTTGCAAAGTGTGGCGACCTCTTGTATGTTCCACCACCACTTGTATGATGTATGAAGGCTATTTGTAGCTAAGAGAAGTACAGGCATGGGATGTTAAAAGTATAAGTTCAAACCAGAACCTTCTGGTTCCTCTAGCATATGAAGAAGCTGTCAGCCTATTAGCCAACTGATCTCAATGACATCAACACATACATGTGAGACTGGATTTCACTATTCAGTGTTTTCTTTTCATTTGTGCTCATTTCTGATCAATCAATCAATCAATGCTACAGGTTGATCAGAAATGAACCAGTCTGAGCCTGACCTCGTTTCAGTGGATAGGAAGTGGGGAGTTTAAAATGCAAGAGATTGACCTCAAGGCATCCTCATTATGGGTTTTTAAATTCAGAAAGGTGACTGCATTTTGGTCTGTTGGGAGAGCGTGCCATTTAAACTTGACTGACCGATGAAGGTTTCCCTCTCATTGCTTTCAACATTTAGTTTCACGCGCTAATGTCAACAGGTTTTCTCACACACGAGGATATCCTCATATGGACAGACAACAGAGATGTGTGTAAATAAAAGTTTCTATTTGTAAATCACAGATACAGTACCATAGCTCAGTAACAGCAAGCGGGGACAAGCATCACACCAAACTGATAAGAAACCTGACCTTTACATTTGTTGTATCTGAGTAATTTGGGCAAATTTGAAATATGCTTGAGATCAATAAACGTGAACATCTGTATGTGTGTGGGGGGTGGGNTTTTTTTTTTTTTTTTTTTTTTTTTTTTTTTTTTTTTTTTTTTTTTTTTTTTTTTTTTTTGTGAACCAGCAATTAAAAATGGTTGCCGAACCCTAGGCTAGAAGAAAGGATGGGGGTGGAGGTGGGAGATGTAACCAAAAATGTCATTCATTATAAGGGGCAGTCAAATACAAATATACAGATACAGATATAAAAATATACAGATACAAAAAGATGAGGTAAGCTAAGGTGCACATCTGAGTACAATGTCTAAATTATTGCACAGTAGTGTAAGTAAATTGTTGCACAAATTATTGTAAATCATAGCAAAGTACAAGAAGCTGACATGGTGATGATGGGATACAAGCGGGTCTGGAATCAGAGACATTTGCTGAGGAAGGACTGTGTCAGTGTAGTAGTTTTGATAGTCCCCCAGGTTATAGCTGTACCTAACGGACCCATAGAAACACAAACTCATTTAACACAAAGCTCCATTCGTTATCTGATTATGGGGGTTTGAACAGTGCATGGACTGTTTCACGTTGATCATACTTCACTGGTGTAACCTCAATCCACTCAACTAATTCTCCAGTTCAAAACCAAATATGGAAAGCGAGCAGTCCAAGTGACAGTGACAGTGAATGACACCATCTTCAACTCGACCAATGGCACACAAGAGGTCATGGAGCTCACCCGGGAGGAAGTGATTCCTGTGCCAGGTCAGGTGAATGGGGTTAACGCCCTCGGGCTGGTGGCTTTCTCCATGTGCTTCGGTCTCATAATTGGCAACATGAAGGAGCAGGGCCAGCTCCTGAGGGATTTCTTCGACAGCCTCAATGAGGCTATAATGCGCCTGGTGGCCATCATTATGTGGTAACACTTCGATTTCAGTGTTTCAGTGTTGAATAAATACTACTTACTGTTGCACTTATCTTCACCAATAATTTGCTGTTTTCTTTCCACTCAGGTATGCTCCCATTGGTATCCTGTTCCTTATTGCGGGAAAGATAGTGGAGATGGATGATCTGACACAGATGGGTGGCCAGCTGGGGATGTATACTATCACAGTTATCATTGGCTTGTTGATCCATGGTGTTCTTATTCTTCCCACTCTTTACTTTGTCATCACACGGCAGAATCCTTTCATCTTCATTGCTGGGGTTCTGCAAGCCCTGGTAACAGCCCTAGGGACTTCCTCCAGGTAAGCCATGTCCACTTATAACAGCCTCAAAAATCAAATTCATTTCTTTGCTGTCAAGCCTATGGTCAAATGGGTTGGAAAAAAAAAAAAATAAGATTAAGACNATTTCTTTGCTGTCAAGCCTATGGTCAAATGGGTTGGAAAAAAAAAAAAATAAGATTAAGACAGGATTTCAACTCAAACTAGGAAAAAAATCAGAAGGAATTATAAGGACGTTTTCCTGTTATTTTCCCAAATCTTCTAATCTTTCAAAATCAAATCTTCAAAAAAAAAAACCCAAAAAATAAAATCAAATATTCAGGTGATACACACCTTAGAATTCAATGTTTCGCCTTCTAACATTTATGCGTGATTGTAGAAGGCACAGCTGTTTTAATTTCTTGGTAAAAGTCTTCTTCTGGGACTATATTTCCTGGTGGAGAAATATATTTTCTTTGGCCAGCTCCATGTTGGACTAGTTAAATAGTTACTTCGACAAAAAACTTAATAGATGTCATATTCGCTGTGATAGATTATTTGCTTCAGGCGTGTTTCAAGTCTCTATTAATTTTTGTAGCATATTGGAATGAACTGAAACCAATGGTAGTCTGGAAGATAGGAAAAACAATTAAAAAATTAAAGCTCCAGTAGTGTGTTTTGGAAATGGTTGTCAGTAACGTAACATGTAAGAGGGCTGTATATATTGGGCTTAAGCATGCAATAACAGAAGCTTAATATCCCCTTTTTACTTGACCACACCTCCTTGACATATTCAAAATGTTGTTCAAACACATTAGACCAGCCTCTTTTTGGAAAAAGGAAAGGTTCTGGTTCAAAACCAACAGTTTTCAAAATTGTCCAATAGTGACACTTTGTCAGATCCTCTGGCATTACTGTATGTACGTGCAAGGTACTCTTTCACATCCAGCGACATGCAGGGTTTCAAGCTACTGTCTCCTACAGTTTACATAAAGTAGTAACATTACTAACTGGAGCTGCCATCGTAAACGGTGGGGATGGCATTCAGGAGAAGGTGCTTCATGAATCCCATTAAACAGAAGTGGTGCTGGTGGTCAAGTCATCGCAGACATACAACCAGTGTTGCACCATTTCTCTGTTGCCCGGCAAGGAGCGCAATCCCACTGTGTCATTAAACCTGGATAAACACCCATGTTTTGACTCTATAAGCTGTTTCATGGATGTCAAAAATGGGGTGGCCATTTTTAGCCACGTACTGAATTCTGGGATGTTTGGGGTGCTGTTGTGTCAGGGAAATAACGGCAGCCAGTCTGGTAGGTGGTGGTAATAAAACACCAATCTGAGAAGAAGCAGAAGGAGGAACNACGGCAGCCAGTCTGGTAGGTGGTGGTAATAAAACACCAATCTGAGAAGAAGCAGAAGGAGGAACCAGTGGTAGGGACATTGACAGAGCTTTTGAGACATGGAAAGTGAAAGTTTTGAAGCAGTTTTTTTTTTTTTAATTGCTAGAGAGTTTCCTGTTGGTGATCAACAAAAACATGTCCTCTATCCATACAGAGCGTCTGACTCACTGACTCGCTCAGTAACGGCGTATCAGTCAGTACATTTACATGCTACGCTACGCTACCATTATCTGTCTCTTCCACATTAAGGCAATAATACCGTGGACAGAATTCATAGAATTCCGTGGTTTGCTGAATATACATGACACATTGCATAATCGGAGTATGCAGAGGGTCTGACAGGTGAGATAATGTGGGTGGAGGTGACGTTTACATGCCAATACCGATTTACAACCACATAATCTAGGTCTGTTACTCTGATTTACGCTGACTTCGATCTAATTAAGATGTATATATTGAAAAAATTGACTTACTGCCTTAATCTGAGTATAATGGAAGTTTTTAAACAATCTTAGTGTCAGGGAACGCATAGCTACATGATGCTAACATGTTCTGAGATGCATGTAAACAAAATGCTTCAATGGATAAAGGTGAGAGAACTATTTAAAATATGATCAGGATTACAACTTTCATATGCAGAGAGAAACAAATGATGTGTTGTGGTAGTGTTTATCACCAGAGTCTCCCATCAGGACACGCATGTTCATCGGTTAATCATGGAGGAGAAGTGGGTGAGTCAGAGTTTTGCTGCTGTAACAGGAGCCTGTTACCACACACTAACACGTCTATTTGACATAAACACACATCAGTATGGCTGATATATATATATATATATATATATATATATATATATATATA
>VXCM01004755.1:44497-58864 GCA_014773175.1 Lucifuga dentata
AGTATCAACAAGTTGATTTTAATAGCAGAATGAACTGAAACCAATGGAGGTCTGGAAGGTAGGAAAAACATTTTTAATTCACCGTTCCAGTAGTATGCTTTGGGAAATAATTGTCAGCAACCTTACATGTATGAAAATTTAATATATTAGGCTCAAACATGCAAAATGGGTGATATGATCCTTACTTATCCTTATATCCTTATGTACTGTAGTACAATACCTGTAATTAAAATTACCTAAGTAAAAGTAAAACTACTTTAAAAAGTTACCAAAAAAAAAAAAAAAANAAAAAAAAAAAAAAAGTACAAGTACAGCGAAAAGCAACTTTGTTATTACAGTAACAAGAGTAAATGTAATTTGTTACTTTCCACCCCTGGTCATTTCAAGTTTTCAATTTTAATATCAAAAATATCAGTTAATGCAGGTTGGGAGTGTTAACTAGGTGTTTACCTGTCTTTCATGTCCAGCTCAGCCACCCTCCCTGTCACTTTCAAATGTCTGGAGGAGAACTGCAGAGTTGATAAGCGAGTCACGCGTTTCGTCTTGCCGGTTGGTGCCACCATCAACATGGATGGAACGGCTTTGTATGAAGCATTGGCAGCCATCTTCATTGCCCAGGTGAACAACATGGAGATGAACTTTGGTCAGATCATCACCATCAGGTAAGCGTTAAAACTAGATAAGCTTTATGTTCTTATCAATAAGAAAATAAAAAGCAGTAGCAAGCTTTTAAAAATTGTGTGTTTCCACTTAAGTATTACAGCAACTGCAGCCAGTATTGGAGCGGCTGGGATCCCTCAAGCAGGCTTGGTCACCATGGTGATTGTACTGACCTCTGTTGGACTTCCTACTGATGACATCACACTTATCATTGCGGTTGATTGGTTCCTGTGAGTAACTTCCTGTATCATATCAATGTGAATGATAATGCATAATCTAATTTAACATTGTGTCAGACAGCAAGTCTCATCCTTACATGAACCATCTCCGTCTTTTTTAAGATAAAAGCTGCTTCTTATCAGCCACCAACTACTGACACAATTGTCCTGTCTCCCTGGAGTCTTGTTCTACATCTTTCCTTTTGTACAGAATATTTTCTGCAATGAGCTTTAACATAGAAACATAATTAGGTTTCCCAAATTAATAATTTCAATTAGAATACCCTTACCTGAAATTACCCAGCTAACTGGGGTAATAAGAAAAAATACTTGTCTGCTTTAACTGGGATGTACCAAATTTGAATGTCTTCCAGAGTTTCCATTCATAACAACAGGAACTTCTCACAGTGAATAAGTGGAAGTAAAATCGTTAACAAGAAGAGACTCTGAGAGCCAATAAAAAAAACTTATTAAAAAATGAGCCACCATGCTAAATTTCATTGAAATGGGCCCATTAGCATTGATGTTATAGTGTTAATCTTTCCTGCTTCAGCCTCCAGACCATGGTTGGGAAGCACGGGGGAGATCTCATTATTACTTGATCTACGACCCGATCGTAATCTCTCATTGAAAGCTTTGCTAGCATGACGGTATTATGTTTGTTTATTGCTCCCACGAGAAACTGTTTCAATCAACTTTTGTTCCTCTTGGCTTCATTAGAGCCACATAATGACCAGAACAACTTGATTGGGCCAATTATGATTCTGTAGAAATGTCAAAATACGGGAGAAATTACCAAACGGGAGCACGCAGAAAAGTGGGTGAAAATACAGGAAAAACCCAGGAAAAATGGGAGTGTTGACAGCTATGGATATTAACCATAAATATGATTCAGAAGGCTTCATGGATAAAATATAAAGTGTCAGCTTCAGCATTTTATTAAATGTTTTCAACTGAAGTGCTTTTCTAGTTACAAGTATATTTTCAAACATGAACTTGATACCCTGAAAATTTATCTTAAAAATAAAGTACTGNTAGTTACAAGTATATTTTCAAACATGAACTTGATACCCTGAAAATTTATCTTAAAAATAAAGTACTGGGCTCTGAGTTTATTTATTTTTCCTCGTCCTTACCTCCGACTGTTGTGGGTAGTTTTCTTCAAATTTTTTATGTTTTGTATCATAATAACGTTTTAACATTGCCAGTTTTTCCTGATGCCACAGACTGGGAACAGATCAAACACACAGGTCTTGTAGCGTTTGCTGCTGAGTGTTCATCCTTCAACTCTCGGTTTTTGTGGTCAACTTGTCTGATCTTTGAGCCATTTAGCAACTTCGAAGGGCGTTTGGCTGCTAGCATGTCAGCTCAGCTAATTTTCAGAGCACGATGAGTCTTAATGCGAGAAGAGACTCGTAGCTTCGGCCAGAAGCTTTGGCCAGAGAACCCATCGAGGCCCCTGCTGAGCTGCCCATGCTGTGCCTGCTGAAAATTCTCCTAATCTTAAGTCCCATAGTATCACAAACTGGATTGGAGATTGTTATTCATGCATTTTTTTCATCCTGCCTGGATTATTGCAACTCAATCTTTATTTGCCTCAGTAAAACCTCCCTGGATCGACTACAGGTTGTCCAAAATGCTGCTGCAAAGCTTCTGACCAGATCTTCAAAGTGGTCCCATGTTACACCTTTGTTGGNGTCCAAAATGCTGCTGCAAAGCTTCTGACCAGATCTTCAAAGTGGTCCCATGTTACACCTTTGTTGGTTTCTTTGCACTGGCTCCCCATTAAGTTCAGGGTCCAATATAAGGTTCTCGTTTTCACTTTCAGAGCTCTGCATGGCCAAACACCCTCTGACATCAACTCTTACAGCCTTATGTCACCAAGAGGACTCTCAGGTCCTCTGATCAAGACCTATCATCTGTCCCTCAGTCCAGGCTAAAAACTAAAGGTGACAGAGCTTTTGCAGTCATGGTCCCCAAACTCTGGAACTCTCTTCTGCCAGATTTAAGATCTTTGGACTCAGTGGACTCATTCAAAAAGCAGCTGAAGACTCATCTTTTCAGACTCATTTTGTTGTGTTTTATATATCTGTCTGCACTTTATTCCTGTCTGTTGCCTTGCTGTTTATTTTAGTTTGTTTTATGGAATTTATTGTTTGTGTTATTGTGAAGCACTTTGTGAATTTGGCTTTTGGAAGCTGCTGTATAAATAAATTTTACTTACTTACTACTTACCTAAAATATAAGCTAATATTAATATCACAAGAAATGCTCAGCGGTCCAGATAAAAGCCTCTCTGGGTCCAGATCTGGACCGGAGTCCGCTAGTTGGTGATCGCTGTGCTACAGTAACACTGTTGCATTAAAAAGCATCCCATGAAATTCCAGCCTCAAAGATAATTAAATGTAATTAAATGTGCAACTATAATTCTGATCTATTTTTCCTCTATTTTCTCGTGGGTTGTAGTGACCGCCTGCGTACCACAACCAACGTCCTGGGCGACTCGATTGGAGCTGGCATCGTGGAGTTCCTGTCTCGACATGAGCTCTGCAGCAGAGATGTGGAGATGGGAAACTCGGTGATGGAGGAGAAGGAGAGGAAGAAGCCTTACAAGCTCATCTCGCAGGATAGCGATTTTGATAATGACAAACGTGTACACAGTGAATCACACATGTAATTCAATCTTCATCATCAGCTGCTTGTGTAAACATCACACAAGTACACACACACACACACACATGCAATGCACTCTCACGTACAACACCGTTTTTTTCAGGGCTGCTTAAATAACAATAGGAACCCTTTATACAATAAAGTTTGACATTACTTCACATATTGGGATTGTTTCAACACTATTATTTTCATTGTGTCTCAGACATGCTAAAATTCTTGCATTCTTATTTCATTAAAAAATTATAAAGATAATATTTTCTAAAACAGTGGTTCCCAAACTTTGGGATGTGTACTCCCCGTGGTACCTGAAGCGCCCTCTGGTGGCACACCAGATGATTTGGGAAATTTCTGCAGAAAATGAAAACACTTATGGAAATTCTGTTACTGTGGCACACTATTCACAGATAAAATTGGTATACGAAATAATAAGAAAAAGTTCAAAGTTTAATTTTCATTCTCTTTAAAGGACCATACCACCCATTTTGCATGTTTGAGCCTAATATATTCAATTTTCATGCATTTTATGTTACTGACAATCATTTCTCAAAGGATAAAACCATATTTCAGCTTTCCTGATATTTTGCAAAATCTCTTAATTTTTCAAAATCAAATATTCAAACAATACATCCACCTTAAAAATCCATGTTTCTCCTGCTAATAGTTACGCAGCCTTATGAAGTCACGGTCATTTAAATTTTTCCGTAAACGCAGGTCTTCTTTTGGGACTATATTCCCCGGTGGAGGCATACATTCACTCCATGCTTTTTATTGTGCCTAAATGCTAAATTTACGAAACTTAAAAAAAAACCTGAATACACGTCTTGTTGGTGATGATGGATTACCTATCCCAAGAACATTTCAAGTTGATTTTAATAGCAGAATGAACTGAAACCAATGGAGGTCTGGAAGGTAGGAAAAACATTTTTAATTCACCGTTCCAGTAGTATGCTTGGGAAAATGATTGTCAGTAACATAACGTATGAAAATTGAATATATTAGGCTCAAACATGCAAAATGGGTGGTATGGCCCTTTAAGAATTTATTTTATTGTAACTGTTACTGTTAACAGTGACTTTTCTGTGTGTTGGTGCTTGTTTCTTACAGGTTCTGGTTTGCTCAGAGGAACTTGGTTCAAAAAGTTTGAGAACCGCTGTTCTAAAATATGCACCTGTCAATTATTTTGTGCTACAAATAGGCCTGCCATTTTTGTTTATTTTGTATATTGTCTTAATTATTTTAAAGTGTAATTTCATATGGACCTATAGAGGAGCAAAAGTAGATTTTGATGAGAAATTAAATTTTGAAATAAGCCAAGTATATTTTAAAAAAGCATGATACTACCATATAGCCATATTTATGAACTGTATTGATTAAGGAAATTGATTGTTTTTGAAGGTATTATGATAATTTATGAAACTAAACGTTAAGCTTTGGTCATGTTGATATACATAACTGTAATTGTACATCTGTTATCCCAATATGCTGGTTGATATTATGCTGAATATTATGGGTATTATAGGTTAGTTGTCAAAGTGATTCATACTTTCTTTTCAGACACCTCTAGATGTTACTGTGGAATATGCTTACACACACATATATACACACACTTAACACTTTTGATTGTGTTTTAGATGATTCACCAATGTTGTCCATCCTTACTTAGATATGAGATGAGTGGAAATGTTAAACTTGATTTCAGTATTAAAACGTAGAAGAAATTCAGGACCTGAAAGAAGATTAATGGCTGTTGTTGAAAGAGTTATAATAGTTTTGTTTATTATAACAGGTGAATTAAAACTAATAGAGGAAGCGATTTTCCTGCCCTTTCATTTTGAGTATCAGTGCTTCAAGTCAACCAACTGCATCTCCTACAAATTATTATATATTCCCATTAAAAAAAAATGCATTTGGTCATCTTTGCTTTCTTCGTATTGATGTAACAGTAGTGATGAAATTAAATAAAATGACTGTTTTTATCCTAATGGATGAAATTAAACCATTTAATGTAGGACGTGGTACAATGTCTCTAACAATGTTTAACTAAGATGCTTATATGAAATATCTGAAATACGTTCGTAAAGAATTTATTGGTAAATATATTCATAGTAATTATAGAAGAACTGAGGACATCACTATTTTAATCACTTTGTATATTTTTAACACAGGTTTGAAGTAACAGCATTCTTGTAGGAAAATTCTTTTATATGTCTTTGTAAGTTTTATAGTTTTTTTTTTAAGTTGTTATCTGCATGGTGGTTTTACTTAGTGGTTTTATAATATGACTCTGATTTTTTAAAAATTTTTTTAGATTAGCTGAGATGTAGACTGGATAAACAGGATGTTAGCAGCATATAACATGAATAAAAACAAATATCAGGCACTATTTTATTTCAAGCACTCACAAAGACATGTTCAAATAAAACAATTCATAGATTCTTATTTAAATAGAACAAAACGATACACATGCACACATCGCTGTCCTGCAATATACAGTAGTAATAACTGTCATGTTTCCTATAAACCATATACAGTGTGGTCCAAAAGTCTGAGACCACATGTAAAATCTGTAATGTTTTCCATGTAAATGTGTAAATAATCAGAAAGTCTGACATCATAGGAGCTCTTTGGAACATCATCACATCATGCTGGATAACTTGGCTCATCAGGTTTTTACAGACGTGCGGAGTCCATGATATAATAATATATAATATAATAATAATAGATTGTATATAATATTATATATAATAGATTATATATAATAATAATATATTTAATTTTCATACATGTAACATTACTGACAATCATTTCCCAAAGCATACTACTGGAACGGTGAATTAAAAATGTTTTTCCTACCTTCCAGACCCCCATTGGTTTCAGTTTATTCTGGTATGTTATTAAAATCAACTTGTTGATGCTGTCATTAAAGCTACCAAATACTAAGATATTCTGACATTCATGAACATTTTTCAAAGATTCAACTTTTCCTCTAATTGTTAAAATGATATAATCATTTGGAATGAAAAATCTTATATTAAATTAAAAAAGAATGCAAAATAGAAGCATTTTCACAGTGGTCTCAGACTTTTGGACCACACTGTGTATCAGCACTAATCGTATTAGAATAAAACATACATTTTTTTGATCAAAAAATAAAATTTAATTTTTCTCAATGTGATAAAATGCTGTAATCCCTTTCCGGCAGCAGAGGCGTTGTCAGTAATAGTGAGGGTACTTTGGGTAGGATCCCATGAGGTGAGAGGCTTCTGATGGGAGCACCAGTCCTCCTGGCAGGCTGCTGTGCTGATAAAAGGAGTCCAGGGGCGACGTGGAGACGGCGGGCAGAGGAGAGCTGTAATGTACGCTGTGTGGATGGATGCTGAGTGGATGGAAGTAGGCGGCGGTGGCGGGGCTTTCCTGCGCTGAGTGATATCCGGGGCAGGGCCCAGGCCTGCACAGGTGCAGCTCAGGGTAATACAGAACCTGAGAAGCCTGGCAGGTATGAGCCAGGGCATCCTGCACAGTCCTCTTCAGCTTCATTCGCCTGTTCTGGAACCAGTTACGGATCTAAAGGGGAGAAGAAATCTTATGAGGTAAAATTCACTTTACAGCAAGTTTTAAAGGACCATACCGTCCATTTTGCATGTTTGAGCCTAATATATTCAATTTTCATACATGTAATGTTACTGACAAGCATTTCCCAAAGCATACTAATGGAACGGTGAATTAAAAATGTTTTTCCTACCTTCCAGACCGCCATTGGTTTCAGTTCATTCTGGTATGCTATTAAAATCAACTTGTTGATACTGTAAACGTTCTTGGGATAGGTAATCCATCATCACCAACAAGACGTGTATTCAGGTCTTTTTTAGAAGTTATGTAATTTTAGCTTTTAAGCACAATAAAAAGCGTGGAGTGATGGAGGGAAAATGCTTCCTGTTGTCGGTACTTGAATGCACCACTAGGAAGCATTTCCAGATCTTGTTGTCAGTTCTTCACTATAGCACTTGAATGCACCACTAGGAAGCATTTCCAGATCTTATTGTCAGTTCTTCACTACAGCACTTGAATGCACCACTATCAGGTCCTGTTGTCAGTTCTTCACCATAGCACTTGAATGCACCACTATCAGATCCTGTTGTCAGTTCTTCACCATAGCACTTGAATGCACCACTATCAGATCCCGTTGTCAGTTCTTCACTACAGCACTTGAATGCACCATTAGGAAACATTTTCAGATCCTGTTGTCAGTTCTTTACTACAGCACTTGAATGCACCACTATCAGATCCTGTTGTCAGTTCTTCACTATAACACTTTTCACATCACTCTGCATTTTTATTGCACTTAAACTCTAAAATTGGGTAACTTAAAAAAACAAAACAAAACAAAAAAAAAAACCTGAATACACATCTTGTTGGTGATGATGGATTACCTATCCCAAGAAAGTTTACAGTATCAACAAGTTGATTTTAATAGCGTACCAGAATGAACTGAAACCAATGGTGGTCTGGAAGGTAGGAAAAACATTTTTAATTCACCATTCCAGTAGTATGATTTGGGAAGTGATTGTCAGTAACATTACATGTATGAAAATTGAATATATTAGGCTCAAACATGCAAAATGGCTGGTATGGACCTTTAAGGAACATAACGGACAGAAAACCGAGGAGAATGGGTGATTTTTGATGCAGCAAACCTGCCTGTTTGTCCGAGAGGTTCAATGTCTTGCAGAGCTCAGCCTTTTCTTGTGTTCCCAGATACACGTTCCTCTTGAAGGCTTTCTCCAGGCTGCTGATCTGCTCTGCCGTGAAGGCCGTGCGAGGCCTCCTGCCTGACGGAGGAGACGACGGAGAGGTGGAAGCGCTCTCAGGAGCTGCTGGGGAAAGAGAACGACCCCCTTCACTCTCGTACCCTGAAGTCTCCTCTTCTGTCCCACTGCCGAAACCAGCCTCAGACACTGAAAAGGCAGGAAAAGAGCTTACCTTTAAAAACTAGATAGTGTTCATTGTGAAGAACCTCTGCATGGATTCATCATATTCATTTAAGTGCAGATGTTACCTTAAGCTTACCTTGTTTGTTGCGGTCATCGTGAGACATTTGGTGCTGGAGAGTTCTCATGTCAGAGCCTGAGAGGCTGTACGCATCACGGCCCTGGCTCCTGTTCTCTGGCTGCTCCTGTTCAGGCCAGTTCCCTGGTTTTTGTCTGCAGTAGAACCCAGGCAGGCTCTCTGAATGCGTCCCACAGGTGGTGGGTCCAGTCCAGGTCTTTGTGGAAGGAGAGATGGTCTCTGTAGCTGCTGCCTGGCTGCTCTGAGCCATCCACTCAATAGAAAAATGTCCTCTCATGTTCCGTCCTGAACGGCAGGTAGAATATATCCTTTGGTCAAAAATAGGAAGACGTTTTGTCCAGATACTCTTTCCTGTGTGTGTGTTTGTGTGTGTGTGCTGGTCAGGAGAGCTATGGCCGCCCCCGGTGAGCTCATCTGTATTTATATGGGGCACCCCTCCTCATATAAAACTCCCTCAGACTAAGATCAAAGCCCTTGTCCTCCTGTCCCTTCCACCCTCCCTTCTTTAGTTTTCACAACTGAAGTAATTAAGACGTCTCATTCGGTCTCAGTGAGGCTGTTACATGCTGGCTCCAGTGAGTCTGGGACCCCCACCCCCCACCTCCTGCCTCCAAAAAGATAATAGACACATCTCACCCCAAACTGTCTCCTCTTCATACATCCATACTGTATAAGTGTGTTTTGTGTGTGTGTGTGTGAGGAATCAGCTGTATTCTGCTCATATTTCTGGGCCTGCCTGCATTGAATTGAGGCTCATCTTAAATTTCTTCTTCTTCTTTCCAGAAACAAATAGTAATCAAGCTTTGATGGTCATTAACATCCTGGTATTTTTGTTCCTAAAACATGTATTTTTATTTCCATCAGGCAACATAAAGCTTGCTTTTAAATGAGCTATTGTTTATTGTTTGTTTAAACTGGATTCCCATTAGCTGATGCCTCAGCAGCAGCTATCCTTCCTGGAGTCCATTCAGTCAAACATAAAATCACACATTCATGTCAAAAAGAAAAATAAAATTAAGCAAAAACTACAAAGAATCCAATTACCCTAACCTACAGGATAAAACATCCAAGCATATCACAAACAATATAAACAAAGCCAACAGCCACATCTGACCTCTGACCCCAGCGATCCACCCTCTGCCAACAGACAATCAGGCCACAGAAAAGAAAGTAATTTTACCCTAAATAAGCTGATCTCGTATGTAAGCTGACCCCCTGATGTTGTTCCATCAATTTATTTGTTTAACAAATTACCTGTTTTTCTGGGTATTGTCATAGTATTCCTGTGATTTTCTGAAAATAATCCACGTACCGGTAAACATGATATTTATTTCAGCAGCTGATTACCATAACTGACCAATCACAACAGAGCTTACTGGCCGCTGGATAAGATGTTTAGTCAGGAAATATCTCATTCTAAGGTATGATATAAACTATTTTCATGGGTAGTGGTAATGGTAGTATTTCCACCCCGTGAAATTTCCTTCTCTGGGATCAAATCTGAATTTCTATGTATAAGCCGATTTACTTTGTGAAATTTGGTAATAAAAACTCGGCTTATACTCAAGTATGTATGGTACATATTTCCCCCAAAAA
This sequence comes from Lucifuga dentata, assembly GCA_014773175.1. Lineage (NCBI taxonomy): Eukaryota > Metazoa > Chordata > Actinopteri > Ophidiiformes > Bythitidae > Lucifuga > Lucifuga dentata. Next base: position 54,712 of record VXCM01004755.1, read on the forward strand.
AGGTTAAAATACTCCAAGTCAGCATCTCTTCCACCTTCAACAGGACAAACTACTGCATATTTTATCCTGCAAAAACTTTTTAAGGTCATGTCTGATTTCCCCAAAGCCTTCTGATTAATGTAATCACAATTAATCCCTTGTGACTAAAAGTAATGGAGCAGAACAATGTAAAGGAACAATCCAATGATTTTCATAAAGATGTCATAAGGATGACGCTAAATATGGAATTTTAAAAAGACGTGATTTCAATAATCTTAAATTAAAATGATTTTAAAGTTTTTTGTTTTGTTTTTTTACACTGGTTTTACACAAAAGAGACAAGAAAACTTATAAACTTCAAAGCTAATTCAAATAAATATAAAATCAAAACTGCAAATGTAGTTTGTGTCAGTAAAACATGTAATTTTACATTTTTCACTGTTCAGATGTTTAGATTGCAGATGCAACTTTTTAAGTGTTAACAACCATACAACAAGTGGATTAATTCTGCTTATTGAGCAAAAAACAACCCCNCCCCCCCCCCAAAAAAAACCCTGTGGCAACATCTGTGTGGATAATTCATAATTCACGTATTTATTTATTTATCTTGAAGTGTATTAGTGGAAATCTTACTAGGATGAATTGATCAATATGACAAAGGGAAGCGAAAAAGTAGAATGAGGGGAATGATGTGTGTGTGTGTGTGTGTGTGTGTGTGTGTGCATGAGAATGATTGTTTTCAGTATGATGAACATAATGGTGAAAAGCATCTTTGTTGACGTTAGCCTGGATGCTGCCGTCTCCTGCGTCTCGTCTGCCCTCAGATCTGTCAATCTGTCTCAACAGGACATCAAAGAGAGGACAAGGCGGCCTGATACCCATCATCCACACAGACAGAATGCTGCCGAGGAGGTGAGAGGGACAGATGGGGATGGAGATATAGAATGAGAGAAAACAAATGATCAGCATTCTTTGAACCTTTAACTGGATCAGTCAGCTAGTATCTCTTTTCTGTGTGTTGTTGTGTGTTTGTGTTTGTGTGGGTGTGTTTGCTGTGTGCATTCTGATAGATTCTCCTCTAAAGACCACGTATCTCCAAAACTGTTAACTTTTCAGGAATAAAGAAAAAAGCTTCATTTCTAGCCTGGTAACCATATATCCATCCATCCATTTTCTAAACCCATTTGTCCTGTTGAGGGTCCCTCTGTGTCAGTCCTGTGATTGACTGGTGATCTGTCCAGGGTGTACCCCGCCTGTCACCCTATGACTGCTGGGATAGGCTCCAGCCCCCCCCGTGGTAACCATATATTTTCAACATAATCCAGTGGGATTTTAACATCTTAAACTCCCACCGGTGAATCCATCTTAACAAGTTTTATATTCAAGCTCTATTATGGATTCCAATAATAATAATAATAATAATAATAATAATAATAATAACTTTATTTATATAGCATCTTTCTAAAACAAAGTTAAAAGGTGCTGCACACATTATGCATTTAGACACAAAAGATAAAATCCAAGCAGACAAAAAAACTATTTTATAAAGAACAGAATAAATAATCACAATAAAACAGTGTAACAGGTAAGAGAAGGCCTTATGATAAAAGAAGGTTTNTAATAATAATAATAACTTTATTTATATAGCATCTTTCTAAAACAAAGTTAAAAGGTGCTGCACACATTATGCATTTAGACACAAAAGATAAAATCCAAGCAGACAAGAAAACTATTTTATAAAGAACAGAATAAATAATCACAATAAAACAGTGTAACAGGTAAGAGAAGGCCTTATGATAAAAGAAGGTTTTCATAATGTTTTAGAAGAAGACAGTGACGTAGCCAGTCTGAGATCCTCTGGTAGGACAGCTTAGGGACACGAACAGCAAAGGTCTGATCACCTTTGATAACTATCAAAAGGTTCCTGCCAGAGGATCTCAGACAGCATCAGGCTCGTAAGGAGTTAAAAGATCACAAATATAGNAAAGGTTCCTGCCAGAGGATCTCAGACAGCATCAGGCTCGTAAGGAGTTAAAAGATCACAAATATAGATAGATGCCTGACCGTGTAAGGCTTTAAAAACAAACAATAAAATCTTAAAATCAATTTAAAACTAAATGGTAACCAGTGAAACCAGCAAGAACTGGAGTGATGTGGTCACTTCTTCTGGAACGAGTTAAAAAATCAGAGCAGCAATGTTTTGTATTAAGTGAAGCCTATGAATGTTTCCTTACTGATACCAGAATAAAGTACATTAAATTAGTCTAGTCTGGAGGTGATAAATGCATGAATGACCTTTTCTAGATCTGAAAATGAAAGAAAAGGCCTAACCTTAGAGATCAGCCTGAGCTGAAGGAAATAAGACTGCACAACCTTTGTCACCTTTGTCAAGCATTAAAGGAGAGACATGAATCAGATTCCAGGCCTCCTGTTAACATGTGGATAATGGGCCCAAGCCAGACATAAAGTGATCGGTATTGTTACGAAGGCTAGAAGGGTGATGATGATGATTTCTGTTTTGGAGCTGTTGAGCCTGAGGAGATTTTTGGACATCCAACATTTAATATCAGCCAGGCAAGACAATATGGAAGACATGTCATTATTACTAGGCTTTAGTGGGATGTACAGCTGTGCGTCATCAGCATAGCAATGGTAATGGATGTTATATTTACTGGTGTTATATTTACTGGTAATTTGACCCAATGGAAGCATATAAATAAAAAATAATAAAGGGCCCATAATGGACCCGTGTGGAACCCCGCAGGTGATTGGGGTGCTTGAGGAAGATACCTCACCGATTTATATTAACTGAATGTTTCCAAAGATAACAAACATCACAGGGAATCTTAGAAAAATATGAGTGAAATAATGCACAAAATCTGCACATTTCCATTTGATGTAACGGTGTTGTCAATATCATTCTCTGACTATTTTACTTATTGTCACCATCATACAGCTTCAATAAATTGTTGAAACAAGTAGATATAAAACATATATTCATGCAGTGAGAAACACGTTTTTTTTTTCTTTCTTTTTCTGTTTATGGGAAATTTAAAGGGAATTTTAAATAAAGGGAAATTTATGTTTTTTTCCCCCAAAAATCACCAAGTTTGGAAGTATGCTGTCTTCACTGGATGGTGTGATTGTACCTCTCCCATCCTGACTGCCTGATATCCTGTGACACAGATTAAAAGATAAACTTGGCAACATGGTGATAAGTCCCCCCCAACTGTTTCATTTCCATGACTGTTATATACTGCATACTGTACATATTTATCTTATCTGTATAGATAACATACCTTATATACTTGACTATAAGCCGATCTCGTGTATAAGCCAATCCCCTGATTTTGAGCAAATTTTGATTTTTAAAGAAACCCATATATAACTCCTGATGTTGTTCCATCAATTTATTTGTTTAGCAAATTACCTGTTTTTCTGGGTATTGTCATAGTATTCCTGTGATTTTCTGAAAATAATCCACGTACCGGTAAACATGAAGTTTATCTCAGCAGCTGATTACCGTAACTGACCAATCACAACAGCTCTTACTGGCCGCTGCAAAATGTGCTGATAAGATATTTAGTCAGGAAATATCTCATTCTAAGGTATGATTAAACTATTTTCCATGGGTAGTGGTAATGGGTAGTATTTCCACCCCTGGAAATTTCCTTCTCTGTTTGGTTGTGTGAGCAAAGTCTTGACAAAACATGGTTAAACAAATTAAAAAACGTCTTATTGATTCTACAGATTCTGCAGTTTTGTGTCCAGGCAGCATGCTTACGTGTATTTGCTCTGTGAACGTGATTGATTGTGATTGTTCGTGTGTGTGTGTGTGTGTGTGAGTATGTGTGTAAATGCTCATTGGTCATCTTCAGCTCCTGTCCAGGCTGCTGCTGTCTCTGGGGTAACAGTCTCCTGCTGGCCGCTCTTTGATTGGCTCCATTCAGCCCCTTTTATCTCTAATGGGCCTGTTTGCTACTCTGTTATGGACACAAACGCACCTCGACCCCCTCGGGCCCCGACAGGGACGAGCATGAGGACACACGTCCAAACAGAAAAGACACTTTATGGTCTGGAGTTGAATTTCAGGGTATCAGTGTTTCAACATTAAAGGACCATACCACCCACTTTGCATGTTTGAGCCTAATATATTCAATTTTCATACATGTTA
>VXCM01004756.1:0-20348 GCA_014773175.1 Lucifuga dentata
AAGGCAAAGCTCTAATCTCGTTGTACTAGTACAATGACAATAAAGTCTGATTCTGATTCTGATTCACTCCTCAGGCGATGTGGAGCAGGACATCCTGCCATTCAGAGCCGCCGTCTCAGTTTGGAATGCGGTACAGCTGCAACGAGCTTCCTGAGCCGCGGGGTCACGGGGTCACGACTCAGAACAGGAAGGAGCACATTTCTGACCTGCTCAAGTCCCAGCTTCATCTGTGGCGTGTGTGTGTGTGTGTGTGTGAGAGAGAGAGAGGATAAGTGGGGTGTTCCCAGAACAATCATAAGCTCATCTTTTCCTCTTTAATTGATGAAGTTCATGCTGAAGCTCTTCGCTAACGTTCCTTCATCATGATGGAATCTTATATACAAAAGCTGTCAATAATTATAAACAGACTGGAATCGTATAATTTCATCCGTCCACACGCCGCTCACGAGATCTTATAAACACGTTTGGTCGTTAGCCTGAGGGCGTAAGAATCACAGCTGCAGCAGACGTGATGAAGAAAAGCCGTTATAGACATAAATAATCAATAACAGCAATATAAACGCTGCTTCAGTTTGAGCGTGTCGCAGCCTCCTGAGCCCAGAACGGCTTTACTTACAGCGGTGAAGTTATTATTGCTTTGGTGCCATTTTCTACATGTGAGTTTATGAGCGACTCCAGAGGTAATAAAGATCCCAGACAAAGTAATTCCGCTGCGATCGTTTAAATCAAAACGAAGCAGCAGAAATTAATTCAGGACGATTTCAGACATTTACTACACGACCAGGGATTCATTTGATGCAGCGTTAGATTTATCTTTGTTTGGTTTCACACAGAAAAACATCCAAACCAACTAAAATAATCAGCTAAAGTCATGTGACAGCACTCTCTCTGCTGATTGGTCAGACAGAAACTCCAAACAGGAAGTAGTTTCTGTCAAAGTAAATCAGAGTAAGAAAGATGAATGTGGATCCTTTCCTGTCATAGCATCATTTGATCCATGAAGAAGAAAACTATGACAGCAGAAGCTGAATCACGTGTGGAAAACCACATGCTGCTTCACATGATGTGAAGAAGACGTGCTGCCTTCACACGCTGAACTGAACACTGCGAACATACAAGCACATGCTAACCTGAACACGTTAGCTAAGATTGATGTGTTTCCTTTTACGGCATCGTTTGATTTGGAGTTTATTCACATTAAACACACACAGCTAGCATCTCTGTTTCCAATCAATACATCAATACATTGATCTGTAGTTGATTCAGAAGTCGTGCTGATCACGTTCAGACTTTAAACTGATCCAGAGTTTGTCTGGAATCGGACCGTGACGCCTCTACACGTCTGGATTTGTTTGTTTTGATCGGCACCTGGATGCGATTAGCGTGTTCAGACCCAAACGAACCGATCTGATTAAAGCAAAGTCGCCCTTACATTCCTAAAAGTCTGGAGTATTGATTAGTCACCGTATACATCATTTAGTGATCCGACCATTTGACCTTGTGACCTTTCCATTTTAAGGGACATCTTTGAAAACTTTAACATTAGCACTTTACTCATCTGTAAAAAATTAACACGTATTTAGCAAAATGCTTTCCGCCATCCAGCGCTAAACTCTGGAAGGATTTGCTGGTTTGTTCCTTTGACAACAACACTGAACTTCAACTGTAAGATTTATTTTATGGCGGGGGGGGTGTAGAAACGAGCGAGAACGCCACAGTGGCGATCTGTCCCATGGCAACAATTAAACACATTCAACTTCCCATCGCTGTGCTTTTGTTGGCGAGCGTGGGAGGGAAGGCCGCGGCGGCATGACGCACGCACGGACCTGAACTGTGTGGGGTTGAGAGGCGTTGGATGGAAGTGAGGTCCCGGGGCGGTGGCATGTAGCCGAGAGGTTGTTATTACTCCAGTTTCCTGTTTGGCACGGCACCGAGAGCGCGGTGAATACCTGCAGGCTGCACTGTCACATCTGCTGCTGATAAAAATCAACCATAACCAACACCTTCAGCGGCGAGCGGCGAGGCCAGGATCGACTGACGCCAAGTCCATTAAGCTCTGATGTCTTCCTGTCAGGTCGCTGCCATGGAAACGCATCAGCTGGTGGCTGGAGGCACTTTGCTAATGTGCACATGTGCTTCACGTGCATTTAAAATTCCAGCTGTTTATGTTTTACCCTCTGTAGCTGAGCTTCACTTAAAGGACCATATCAGTCATTTTGCATGTTTGAGCCTAACATATTCAGTTTTCATACGTTACGTTACTGACAATCATTTCCCAAANGCATGTTTGAGCCTAACATATTCAGTTTTCATACGTTACGTTACTGACAATCATTTCCCAAAGGATCAAAATCAAATGTTCAGGTGATACAAACACCTTAAAATTCAATGTTTCACCTGCTAGCATGTACGTCCAAATGTAGAAGACAATTATTCTCTCAGTGAAAGCTGTCTTCTCCTGACTATATTCCCTGGTGGAGGAATACATTTTCTTCTGTGCAGTTCCATGTTGGATCAGTTAAATAAAGTTATCCCAACAAAAAAAAAATAATCGTTGTGTTCTCTGTGATGCATTTCAAGTCTCTACAAGTCAATTTTCATAGGAATGAAAAGAAACCAAAGACAGTCTGGAAGGTAGGAAAAAATTTCTGATATTTACGGCTCCAGTAGTATATTTGGAAAATAGTTTTCAGTAGTGTAACTTGTATGTGGATTGTATACATAAGGCTCAAACATGCAAAACTGCTGGTATGGTCCTTTAAAGACCTGAAACACCAAACGACAGCAGGTGACATCACGTATGGCGCCGCGCTGAAAGACGTGTAACAGAGCTGCACTTTATAACATGAAAAACCGCGTCACCATCATCGCCGGCGGGTACGAGCTCCCTGCCCTCATCCTGCAGCAGAGAATCAAACAAAGCTCCAAGTCTCTGCCTCCAAACCAGTCTGTCACAGCCAGGAATCCAGATAGTACGAGTCTATACATCCAGCATGAAGCACTTTCATTGTACAGAGCCTTGTTTGGCGTGATGTGTGGCTCTTTTGTCACGGTTCACCACAAAAGTACATTCACAGCACAAAACCTCTGACTCTCAGCAGAAACCAACGACTTAAAGCCAGAGGACAGAACACCGCCATTGTCCTCCGGCTGCAGCAATGGAGGGACGCTGGCTGTTAAAAAGGCATTTCATTAACTTTGCACCCTCCATTTAGCAACAGAAATGCTTCTGTAATGACATCTCTGACCACTGGCTGCAGATATACACAAAGAACAAAACCCGTAATAACCGATAAGAAGGCAGGAACTGTGGCCTCTTCTAAGAATTCCCATGATGCCGTGCCTCCTTCTGCTGTGATATGATGACAAACACTCCACAGGAATTTCTTTCATCCTTTAAAAATGTCAAGAATGCAACTGTTCATTCATAACTCACAAGATAAAGGCATTAAGTTCAACTCAAAGAGGAAAATATTCTTTTACAGCTTTGGAGGTCTACAGATTAGATAATATTGTATGTACAGACTGATTCTTGCAGCTTTAGTTTTTGCAAAATATTTAAACAGAAACCAACAGGAGCTGAGGAGAGAAGGAAAGAATGTGAAATCCAGCTTCTCCGGTGATGCACAACCTCGTTCTGGAGTTTCCACTGCAAACATTAAAATGGCCTCGTCATCCTTGGGCTCTAAAAGAGCAAATATTATTTCCAAAAACTGCCAAGAATAAGATATAAAGGCACAGTGGACATAAAAGTATGACATTCATCAGACTGCAAACAAGCCATTATGACAGAAATATGCTTATTTTCCAATGTTTGAATGTCACGAGTCCATATTTTACAGAAAATGTGGCTCAGAGCTTCACTCTGCCGCTAGAAGCGCTGACGTTTTCTCTTAAGTGAAGCGTTTGATGTCATGAAGCTACAGTCACAAAGCAGCTACGAAACAGCTGGCATAAATAATAATAATAATAATAATAATAATAATCACTTATAGCATCATCGGATGTCTTCTTCCTTCATTTTATTTGTCCCCTATTGACTTTTCTTCTTTTCCTTCTTTCTTAGTAGTGTAGCGTCACATCTTACCCTGATATTTAACTATTTTTCCCCACCATAACATATATTTGGTATTGATCATATGCAATTATTGTTAATCACCTTGTCACTACTGTCTTCATTCACTTGCTGTGTCAATAAACAAAAAAAAGAAAAAAAGAAAAAATCACTTCTAGGCAGCAGTTTGATTCCTCAGACGTGCCTGTCGGACAGTCGGAAGGTGGCGGAAATCACCTTTCCACAGGTTAAATCGAGGGTGTCTGCATCTTTCTGACGTAACTTTCTAACTCCGTCACTCCGCCCACTTCATGCAGCGAGCGGGCCAGGTGTGAAGAGGCGTGAAAGTGAAAAGTATAAAGCCTCAAAATAAGACCTGTAAAATGCAGTTATGGCTAAACGGAGGGTTTAAATCTGTGCACAAACAACACATTTCCATTAACAATGTGGCGGTGCTGGGCCTAGAACCTTCATAAGCTCCGCCTCCTCTTTCCACGCTAAACAGGATGTGAAAGTTCACTTACAGGAAATAGAAGTTGGCAAACACCCAGACCGACAACAAGAAAGAAAACCGGTGGATTCCATTGTGTGTTTGCTCCTGGCTTTGAGAGATTTTTTACAAATCCAACACGGACTCATGATTCATGACCAGGAAATGTACACACTTAAAAAAAAAAAAAATTTTTCTGGACGGATCGTAAGGAAGAACCACAAAAATGGCGTTTCCGACACATCGAGGTGCTGTTTGGTGCATTTTCTCGGCCTCCTGCCTGTGGCGTCGCTGTACGTTTGTCCTGGATGTTAATCAGTTTGAGCGTGACAACAAGCTCCGGTTCAGATTATGAATTTGGATAAGTAGTGCTGCGCCCGTTAAAAACGTATTCGGACCAGGCCGGAGCAGCCTGCAATAGTTTTGTTGTGCACGTCGTTGTGAGCTAGCCGTGCCTGGAGCGTGTTCGGACCAGGCCGGACTTTATGGTGTGTGATACAGCCTGCTATTAGTGCCCGTGGAGTGGAACATATGCCACTGTTCGGAGTGTATCCTGCCACAAGGACTACTTTTTACCAGCACAGCTCAATTTGAGAACTGCTCATCCAAACAACTTCATACATGACGCTACGCATCTTTGGGTCTTGAGCAATAAACCTGCTGAATTTCAGCTTCATACAGTGTCGGGTTCTATAGATGTTTGTGCTACAGACAAAGATTTCTGTCTTTATAGTTAAATAAATGGATTTATGCTTTTATTTATATTTCGATCATATCTTTAATATTTAACTTGCCACTTCCTGTGAGACTTGGTGTAAATCTCCTGGTTCTCAAACAGCTTGTTTTTCCATTTTGACTCTGTTTTCTCTGTGAGTCATGGTGAATATGACTGTCACAGATAAAGAAATCTCTTTTCAAACGCCTGTCGCATCAAGTATCTTGCCTCCAGTCTTTTATCTGCCGTGAAACAAAGAGGTGATGCAGAGACGTGAGCTCAGACAGCGACTCCACCTCAGGAAGAAGTTTCTACGTGGCTGTGAGCGCTGACGGAGAGGTCACCCAGAGCTGCACGGAAACATTTATCCACACTGCCGGGGCTTCGTACTGAAGGGTNCCCAGAGCTGCACGGAAACATTTATCCACGCTGCCGGGGCTTCGTACTGAAGGGTGTTACCCACAGATGTTCAGACCTCTGCTGAGCTGAAGGATGTGATTAAGTCCACTCCCTGAAACATATTTAACCTCATAAAACTATCTGATATCATGATTAACAGCACAAACATGTAGCGGAAATATTGGCAAATTAAAACATTTTGGGTGGGATTCATGCTCAGGCTTCATGAAGAGGCGCGGTGCCATAAGAATGCTGGCGAGATCGGATCACAACTTTCCATTGATCAGCTGAGTGTTTTTATCTATCAAAGTTGTTGATCACTAACACATGTAAATACAGTCTGAAACATCACTCAGACTTTATACAGATGAAATTTACTGTCAGACTGAAACACATCTCAATTTTTTTTGCATGATGGCGTGTTTATGAATCACATGACATGTAAATAAGGAAATACCGTAGTAATGCCTCTTTAACGGGAAAAGCTAAAAGATGCTGATGACAGTCGTTTAACAGCAGAGGTGTGTAGTAACACATTTACTCTGGTACATTTACTTAAGTAACTTTTTTCACAAAATTGTTACTTTACTGAATAATTTTAATGCAGGATACTTCCAACTCATACTTGAGTATATTTATGAAGTAAAAAATATAGCTTTACTGCGTTACATTTGGTCGCACTCTTTGCGTTACTTTTGATTTCACTGTTTGAATTCAGTCATGTCCAGTTTTTCTCTTGTTATCAGACTCTACACTGTCTGCTTCAGCTCCGAAGTAGCCATGCCCCCACCCTCCGTTTCCATGGTTTCACCCGGAGCAGAACAGTCATGGCAGAATCAACAGCAGGAGGTTTAGAAGAGGCACATCCCTGCCACACATTCAAACGCTGTTTTCTTTTCAGCTACATAACGCGTTGCGTCTTTGCTATAAATGTGACATTTCAGCTTCTAAGAATCAACATGGAACTTGAGGAAACATGTGGCAGTAAGCTGCAANTGACATTTCAGCTTCTAAGAATCAACATGGAACTTGAGGAAACATGTGGCAGTAAGCTGCAACGTTTGCTATTTAGCTAGCTGCTGCTGCTAACGCTAACTCAAGTTTTCCTGTTCTATAATGAGTAAATTCATGAAGCTAACCTAGCTAACTGTCTTCAGGCCAGGCCAGAATTGTCATGATTTGTTATGTGGTAAATATCTGATTTATTACTGTCTACTGTTTCTTTATATGATATGATTTGGATTGTATTAGAAGCTACATGTGGCTACTTTGCATGTCTTTCCCTCAGACGAGCGCTTTATAGCTTGTTGATTATTCTAAAGAATAAGCTTGATCAAAGTTACTCACTACTCCAGTAATCTTTTTATAGATACTTTATGACTCAAGTCATCATTTTGGTGACTACTCTTACTTATATTTGAGTTACTATTATCATAAAATAACAATAATTTTACTTGAGTACAGTTTCTAGATACTCTACACACCTCTGTTTATCAATGAGGGAACATATTTGCGTGATGATATTTGCCTTTATTGACATGTTACGTTTGGCCTTGTGTTTTATGAATCTCTCTCTCTCTCTCTCTCTCTCTCTCTCTCTTATTTGAAGATGTCACCCTTGTGTTGTGTTTCTGCTCTTTTGTCCAGAATCTGTTCCAGTTTAGCGGAACGTTTACGCCCTTTAAGCTTCAGCTGCATCCAAGACCTGAATCTGCTTTCATCAGCCTCCATCCTCCCATCTTCTCCATTTAGGGCAGTTCTTCATCTCTGTTTCTGTCCTCCATTAGATATGGATTAGCAACAAAACAAAAAAACAAACATGCAGAGTGACTAAGAAAGCAAAAAGTTTCGGGAAGTTTGGATTCTTCCACTGGGATCCCAGTTTTCCCATAACTTCTGGGCATTTTTATGTTTTCACCAGCTTTGTAAGATAAAGAAATAACATGCAACAAAAACAGAAATGATTGAACTGAACACAACATGCATCACAAAGCTCTTCTGCACGTCTGTAAATCTAACATGTGATTTATTTGCTGTGGGAGAAAACAGACGAGGATTTTTCTCCACATTCCAGCAGGATAAGGCGTCATCATGGAAACAACGCAGATTATACAGAAGTCACGGTGCAGATCTCCTGATCCCATAATGAAGGCTTCCATTTTCCTCCCGACAACATACATGTGGCACACAAAGCGTGTCTCTGTGCGGCACCTGTCACTGATTTGACTTGCATGTTCTTTCTGAGCTGACAGCAGCATAATGAAGCAGCTGACATGTGTGCGTGTCAGGCCGTGGCGAGCCAAACGTCCTGACCTCTGGCTGCTAACGGCCCATTCAACCCAACAAAGACATTTTTCAGACAACAGCTAAACGCTCGTACTGTACAAAACCCACATTCAATGCTTTCTGTTTCAAGAAATCATCAAGTTTGTCTTCAAGTTTCATCCTCAAAGCTCATTTTTCCAACAACAGAGCAGAATATAATTAGTTTACTGCAGTAATCCTCAAAATCAGGACTCCAGTCCAGATCCAGACCTAACCACAACTGTCTCCAGACTCTGAGCAAATTACAGGTTTCATTAAAGCACATTAAAGGACCATACCACCCATTATGCATGTTTGAGCCTAATATATTCAATTTTCATACATGTTACATTACTGACAATCATTTCCCAAAGGATAAAACCGTATTTCAGCTTTCCTGATATTTTGCTAAATCTCTTAATCTTTCAAAATCAAATATTCAAGTGATACACCCACCTTAAAAATCCATGTTTCTCCTGCTAATAGTTACACAGCCTTATGAAGTCACGGTCCTTTAAATTTTTCCATAAACGCAGGTCTTCTTTTGGGACTATATTCCCCGGTGGAGGCATACATTCACTCCACGCTTTTTATTGAGCTTAAACACTAAAATTACATAACTTCTAAAAAAACCTGAATACACGTCTTGTTGGTGATGATGGATTACCTATCCCAAGAACGTTTACAGTATCAACAAGTTGATTTTAATAGAGAATGAACTGAAACCAATGGAGGTCTGGAAGGTAGGAAAAACATTTTTAATTCACCATTCCAGTAGTATGCTTTGGAAAATGATTGTCAGTAATGTTACATGTAGCCTCAAATGTGCAGAATGGGTGGTATGGTCCTTTAAGATTTGTATTTGAGTACCCCTGGTTTAGTGTGTCACTGTATCCTGATGATGCCAGATTGGCTTTATTTTTACAGCATATCAGGGCAATGTATTTTTTTTAAATGACAGGTGGTAATATTCTCAGAAAAAAAAAAAAACTTCACCAATTTGCGAGAAAGGAACCTGAGAATTGTTGTGTACCTGCTGAGCAGGGTGGGGCTCTGCAGCCGTGAGGACTGAGTTTCTCTCGCCTTGTTTTCAGTTTGTCTCTGATTTCCCCTGGAAGCCACAGAGAGAAAGTAAAACGCCACGCCTCTGTCAGGGTGTCGGGCTGAAAAATAATACCCACTTTACAAAACTGTTTTTGTACAAGTTCAAGTACGCAGCGTCTGACATCCACCCGCACTGCTATCCTCAGGTCACAGGCTGGTGGAATTCTCTTTGCTCGGCGCCGTCATTAATCACGCCGTGCGCATCTGACAGCGACTCTGAACTTTCTGCTTAGCTGGAAGTGATTTTCGTATCTTTATTGGAGCCGTGGGGCTTTTCACACGCCACCGATCATCAAACATCAAAACACGAGTCCTGATCACAGACACTCTACACAAGAATTCTGAAGGAAGAACAATTTTATGTTGCGATGACGTAATATTTTATGTTAATTTCTGCCTGAATAAACACTAAGAGATGGAACAAGTTGTGGCTCATCACAGCTGCAGTTTAGCTTTAACTTTTGACACGTTTAATGGCTGAAGTGTTGATAGCTGATGAGTCTAATGTAAAACAAACTTTACCTGTAATTATAGTTAACCGTTAAATCTGCATATGCCGTAAAAATGAGAAATCCAATTTCTCTGTGCAACAGATTTTAATTTCAGATGTAAACATAATCCAGCTAATCTGCATACACACACTTTAGGTGATTAATGCCGCATGTAAAGGACGTTTCTGTTTGTTTCTAATTACATCCTTCACTGCAACAATGGTGCAGGATGAAGGCTTGCCGACAGCCTGTTTACTGCTGGTAATCACTTCCTCACTTCCCACAAACCCCTGCTGGTCTCCCTGGGATACGCGTGGCATATTAGGAATGATGAAGCGGTGGCAGATGGGCACGCTCTGTCTCTGTGCCCACTCGCCTTATTTGTGTCATGGACCGGTGAGGCACAGCGTCATTATCTGCTAAGTGGCTTCTTCTCTGTGTGTGCAGGGAGGTCTGAGCTCAAAAAGAGAGGGCAAGAGATAACGAGACAGAGAGAGAGAGAGAGAGCATGTAGTGTGCCTGTGCTTCAGGTAATCGCTTGGCGTGCAGCCTGTTCCCCGCCGTCGACACACCAGCGAGCCTCGAGGACTTGAGGAAGCTGTTGTCTTTAGGCTGTCATGCTTGAGAAACGCTACTTTCCATTTTAATATGGCACCAAATTAAAGGGCTGAGATTTATATGAAGGCTCCATCTTATGGTTTCACAGTGGGATGCTAAAAGTAGCCATTTATTTCCAGGAATCAATTATCCGATAGGCTAATTAATAAATGTCTGATTTAATCAGAGAGAGGATACGTCATCAGAGCACCATAATGAGCTCAGTTCATCATCAACTCCAACTGTGAAAGTGTGAGGAAATGGCCATCATTATCTCTGATGACAGGACCGCCCACGCTAATGGCCGCGCCGCTTATCAGGACCGCAGGTGCATAATTGTTCAGGAGGGATTTTAGTAATAAACAGTGAAAGGTGAAACACACCGTGGAACAAAAAAACATGATGCAAGACAAATACGAGGAGACAATGTGCTGCGGATCTGCTGCATGCGATCAGGAATTGGTTGGACAACTTCCAGTAAATAACATCCAAGAATAAACACGGCAACCGAGCAGGACATGCAATATCAGCAACCAGGATAAAAAATATGCCATATTCTGAGGCTGTATCCAGGCAACAACAGAAACACATGAAATGTTTCGAGGCAAGGCAGCAGGGAGCGAACACGACCCCGAATAAAGCTCGTAATTTATCAATGGCCATTCTGCCTGTCTGACATCAACATCGCCAACAGCGTTACCCTTTAAAGGCCTCAAGATGAAAGATGTCATGTTTTTTTTAGCAGCAGGTATCCGAGCTTGTTCGTGTAGAAGGTGCTGCGATATGAGATTTCTGACTGTGGATCCATCAGGTGAATTCAGACAGACTTCCATCTACAAACATCCTGTCGCTGAAATAAAAGCCCGAAGCTGACCGTCTCATCAGTAAAGATGACATGTAGTTATTGCTTAGCAACAAAGTGTAGTTCCTCAAAGTTAAAAATAGAGACTTTTTAAAACCAATGATAGCAAATCTATGGCAACAGAAGAAAAATAAAATCTATTTTAATTTAGTCCAGCTAGTTTTAGCTATAAGATCATCGTTCATTAGTCTGTTACAAACACAAGCTTAACATGTGACTAAACGTCTCCATGCAGCGAAATGCAAAATGTTTCCATCAGCCAAAACCAGATTTACTGACCAAAACCCCAAAAATGACCTGAGGGATGGAAGGAATTTTGGCATTTTTTCAGTGTTATAGGGAACTTTCAGCTCTCCCTTCCTGCTCCTCTCTGGTATTAAATACGTGATCTACATCGCTCTCTGTTTGCTGCATCTGAAGATTTATTCTCGCTGATGCAGTTGTGTCGGGGCAAAAGTTCACTGAGAACAGCCTTGTAAAGCTTTCAGTCTTTGAGTTATTTAATCTGGAATTGAGTGTTGAAATCTTATTTTTCTAACAGCAAGTTATGGAAGTGTGAGGCAATGCATCCACCCAACCCTTCGTACGCAATAACAAGCTCATGATGGTATTATTTATCTAACAATATCTTGGTCAAATTAGGTTTATTTTTTTATTTTTTATTGTTTATATAGCAGGCTGATAACGGAGCAAAATAAAGTAAGGCCATAAAACGGCTCTAAAGTCCAAATCCACCACAAGCCTGTGATTAAGGCAAAGAACTCAACTGAAGTTAGCATAGCGGCTAAGCTAACACTGCTCATCGTAACAACACCGCTGTCAAAAAAGTCATCAGTTCGCTAATTTTACTCCAGCGTTAGCTTTCCTCTCACAGGAAGTGCAGCTAGCTAACGCCCCAGCTATGCTCACTTCCTGTTTGTTCTGTCAGCTGATTGGCTGTCTAACTCACCAGGTGTTTCTGCTTCAGGAGGAGAAACTAGTTTGTTGTATTTCCACTTGTAGCTGTTAGCCAGTTAGCTTGTAGCTGAACCATTTCCAAACAACAGGCAGCTGACTACTTCTGGACTATAATTACTGGAGATTTTTTCACCTGAACAAAAAGCCTGAAGAATTATTCCACAGGTTTATTTTTAAACCTATTATTCCACAGGAGAAAATTCTCTAAAACACTTTGGATAAAAGTCAGTTTACAGAAAGGCTGATCTTCCAGCTACATTTTTATCTGTCAGAGCCACATGTTATGAATGTTTCTCATGCTGGATGTAAAATCTTAATCTGCAAAGTCACTGATAGCTGCAGCCATCAAATAGATTTAGTGGAGTTAAAAACTCAAACATTTATTTCTGAAATGTAGAGAAGGAACAAGTTTCCTAAAATGGAAATATTCATGTAACAGTAGATCAAAATTCCCATCTCTGCTGAACGCCAACATGAGGAAAAACAACCACGAATAAGAAATGGCTGAAAAAAAAAATCCCTTTCTATCAAATATGTTCTAATGAGTTCCAATAAATCTGGATGAGAAAGTCGCTGGAGGCAAAGTCTGATTTGACAATTTTGTTGCCATTCCATATTTTTAATGGCGTCTTCATGTCCTTGGAACATTGACACAACTGACAATGACAAGAAGATAAAATAAACCACTTCAATTATGAGGAGATGTGGAGTCGGAGAACATGGAGGATAATTTCACAAAGTGCAACTCTTCCACACAAGTGTCAGAGAACAATAACAGCACGCCGTCACCAGGGAATTCAGCTCATCAGGGAATTCCTCCTTAAATGCCTCCATTAGGCCCTGAGGTATCACAGCTGTAATCTAGGATTTATTACATTTTCTTTATGGCGAAAGGTCAATAGAGGGGTCAACGATCCCGCCTCAATCTGGCCGTGAGCGTCACTTTGAAAGGCGGCGGCTGAGATGAGCCGTGCACTTCAGAGTGACAGTGGCGACACGCCCTGAGCATTCAGCCAGTTCATTAGCTTAATATCAGCAGACATCTGTTTAACGGGCGCGCTGTTACTACATCTTACCTAATCAGAATGATCCTCAGGGAAATCATCCTGAGGAGTTAGACACCATCGAGCCGTCCACAGAGCCGCTCTGTCATCACGGTAATTAGGAGCCGGCTTAGCATGGGCAGGAAGATAGCGCTAAAACCGTGTTCCTGCTACGTTCATTTCATTTGAAAAGGACCAAACATGTTAAACTCGCCAAACGTTCTCTCCAAATGCAGAAAACATCAGTTCATCTCCTGCAGCTTAATCCAAGTTACACATCTACAGAGATTCCTGTTAAAAAGCTAAAGGGTTGAATAAAACACGAGGAAGGAAGCGGAGACATTCTAAGATTCTTTGGTGGACGGTAAAACTTGGTGAAAATTGACTTCATGACAATTCCAGGTGCCTTTAAATCTCCACAGACTCAACATGTTAAATGCATTAGCAGTTCATGTAGCAGCAGCAGGGAGTCGAACACGGAAAGAAGATTCTGCAGCTGCGGCTTTGCGTCCAGCGTGTCTTCAGGCCTGTTTGACACGGAGACACGGAACGGCCCAGCGAGGAAACCATGTCCACGTTTAAGCCGTGAACCTGGAAATTCAGTGTGAAGCACAAAGTTTTGCATGTTTCCCTCTTCACTTTATCTTTACATGTAATTACAGTTCATCACGGATACACAGTCGTTATGTCAATTAAACTGTCAGTAAATTACCTGAACTTTTCTGATTTACTGTCA
This sequence comes from Lucifuga dentata, assembly GCA_014773175.1. Classification (NCBI taxonomy): domain Eukaryota; kingdom Metazoa; phylum Chordata; class Actinopteri; order Ophidiiformes; family Bythitidae; genus Lucifuga; species Lucifuga dentata. Next base: position 13,753 of record VXCM01004756.1, read on the forward strand.
TAATTGCAGTTTTGGTCTCTATTTCTTTGTGGAATGCAAACAAGTTTCTGAAACATGATCACAGCTTCTGAGATGATTAAAACAGAGCGTGATCTAATCTGAAAGTTACTGCCAGCATTTGCAGGTTTTGTACCAGAATCCTGCAGTCCTGCACATCCTGACGGAGGCTTTAACACAGCTCATCAGATTAGAAACACTATACATTTCTCATCATGGGCTCTATCATACCTTCACTCCTCCAACATACATGATGTGTGTCCCTGTTCATGTCACCTCATTGTACACGTCAGATATTAGAGCAGATGTAGATCCATTGAACAGTAAGAACTAAATCACTAATTAACATAAACTGGTCTTTATTTTTATGTGTCAGTGTGTTTTATGAATCACCGACATTTAAATAAAGAAATATCACAGTAACGACTCTTTCAAGGCAAACGCTGAAAGAAGCTAGCGTGGTTGCATGATAATATTTGCCCTTATCAGCACATTAAAGGACCATAACAGCCATTTTGCATGTTTGAGACTAATATATTTAATTCTCATACGTGTTACGTCTGACAATCATTTCCCAAAAGATAAAACCGTATTTCAGCTTTCCTGATATTTTGCAAAATCTTTGAAATTTTTCCACAATAGCACAATTTTTCCATAAACGTAGGTCTTCTTTTGGGACTATATTCCCTGGTGGAGGCATACATTCACTCCACGCTTTTTATTGAGCTTAAACACTAAAATTACATAACTTCTAAAAAAACCTGAATACACGTCTTGTTGGTGATGATGGATTACCTATCCCAAGAACGTTTACAGTATCAACAAGTTGATTTTAATAGCAGAATGAACTGAAACCAATGGAGGTCTGGAAGGTAGGAAAAACATTTTTAATTCACCGTTCCAGTAGCATGCTTTGGGAAATGATTGTCAGTAATGTTACACGTATGCAAATTGAATATATTAGGCTCAAACATGCAAAATGGGCGGTATGGTCCTTTAAGAGGTATATTACAAATTAACCTAAACAGGTCTTTATTTTTATGTGTCAGTGTGTTTTATGAATCATCGACGTTTCGTTGTGACGACTCTTTTAAGGCAAACGCTAAAAGCAGCTAGCGTGGTTGCGTGACGATATTTGCCCTTATCAGCACATTAAATATGGCGCTGTGTTTTATGAGTTATCTTTGGTGAAGTAGGAAGAACAGACCAATGTATGTATTTTAAACTAAGGGACCAAGATTAAAACTAAAATAAAGTTTTTTAAAAAGCAGCTGAAAAGACGATGAAAAATGAATTGAATGAGCCCAAATGCTTTTCACACAGAGACTTTGCTTTTTGGGCAGATTCACAGCATCCTCCAGAGGAAATGACTATTTTTGTAGGGCTTTTTATCAGAATTTCAAAAGTAAGTGGATGATGGCAGAGGAAGTGCAAAGTGCTTTTTATCAGCTCTTTAATTAAAGCTTACCGATTCATTCAGTGACGCTCATTTTCCTGAGAGTGTGTGTGTGTGTGTGTGTTCTGGGTTTAAATGAGTGCTGGATGGTTCTGGAGGTTAGTCTTGTTTGCTTTTTCTTGGGGCTCACTGCAGTGACAGAGGATCCTCAGCTTCCCTCCATCCTCTGCAATACAGGAAGTGAGTGTTTTCTGTGGGGACAGATGGAATGCCAGAAGAAAAATACAAACCCCAACCTAACAAGCACACAACCAAGGCAACCCGAGCAAGAATTCAGAAAGCATTGCCAAACTATACTTTTCCAGGAAGAGGGTGAGAAGACGACTAAGCTTTTGGACGTTACCCCCTGCTCAGCTGGAAAGGAATGCACCCTTTCAGAAGTTGAATTGAGGGCATGCCTGGCATGGAAATAATGGAGGAAAAAGTCAGAATTTCCCAGATTCTAAGTGGGGGGGGGGGGGNGGGGGGGGGGGGGGCTTAAACTCCAGAGCAGCTCGACTGTTTTTAATGAACAGAGCTGAAATCTGTGCTGGACATACGCTTCCATGACACGTTAGAAATGTTGTCATCCATACTTTTTGCTCTCTGGACATACATCAATTAGGACTGAAATATTTTACATATGTTACATGCAGGGGTGCACATAATTTTTTTTTCCCAGTCTGGTTGTGGGAAACTAAATAAATTCAAGATTGATGAATGGTTCTTTATCTTGTAATGATCATAAACAAAACATTAACTCAGTTACAAACAAGTTCCACAAGTTTAACTGCAAAATACTTTTTTTTTTTTTTTTTACNTTTTTTTTTTTTTTTTTACAACTACACAGAAAAGAAAAGAAACATGTCACGAGTATGACATCATGTATGTTTTATTGCTAAAATATGAATCGACCCTCAAAAACGCTGTTGACACATGATGAAAGCTGAAGGAATAACAGATGATTTTAGCTTCTTTCAGCTACACACAGACAGAAAATGCCTAAACTTTTGATGACAAAACCTGGCAACCAAGCAGCTTCACTCTGGCACAAAGGGGGAGTCCGTGAAAAAAACCAACAAAAAACACTCTGTTGTGCTCCTCTGCTGTTCCTGTCTCTTACTTGGTAACCGTAATTACATCGCCACATCCTGATGTGAAGCAGATATGCAGCAAGAGCTTTTAATAGGCTGAGCAGAGAGCAGGAGGAGCGGCCATTCATCCAACGTGCTGAGTGTGCAGGAAACGTCCACCGCAAGTCCTAGTGCTCCTCATGCTGCTGTTCTCCTCACGCCGGGCAGGAGAGAGAAGGCAGGAGGCAGGAGGGAGGAGACAGGAGAGAGGACGCAGGAGAGAGGAGAAAGAGAAGGCAGGAGAGGAGGGAGGAGGCAGGAGAGAGGAGGCAGGAGGCAGGAGAGGAGGTGTCTCCTCCCTGGAGAACTTTCCCTGCNGGAGGCAGGAGAGAGGAGGCAGGAGGCAGGAGAGGAGGTGTCTCCTCCCTGGAGAACTTTCCCTGCTGCCATAAAGAAGTGACAGAAGGTTTGCTGAAGTTAAATAAGTCGACTCCTGATCTTTCTGTACTTTACTAAAGTTTTTAAATTAAGTCTCTCACAAAACTCTAGATTTTATTTTATTTTATTTTATTTTTTGGTGTTTGAAGTGTTCTTGCTATTATAGCTTCAGTCTTTTTCATGAATATTTCTCTTTTACTTTCCTTTTTAACCTTTAACTGAGACTCTTTTTGGCTGATTTGCTGAATTCATCTAAATGGAAACTGTGTGCCAACTGTGTATGTGGCACAAAAACTAGCCAAACAAAGTGGTTGGAAAAGAGGATATAATACTATGATTACTGCTACTTTCTGTTCATTTCCAGAGGAAAACTTTCTTGGTAATTACAGAGGTAATATTCAAGTTTCCTCCCACGTGTTGCCTTATGATTTACATTTCATGCTATGATTAGAAAGCATGGAATAGGACTGGATGAGCTCAGAATGTAAAATATCAACATGAGGGAAGGGTGATTTTTATGCAGAAACATGTCAATCCCATTACGAACATATGAACATGCATTATATATGTATATTTTCAGGGTGTTGAAAAGCAAATTCTGAGCACCTACAGCGATTCCAGAAGGACGTACGGATCATTTCTGGCAAAGCAAAACAAAACCACAGATATGCAGACTTGGTTTTCCTTTTCCAGCCACTAGAGGCTGCCGTGTTCACCGAAACTGTTAGAGCTAGCAACAACATGAAACCGTTAGAGCTAGCAACAACATGAAACCGTTAGAGCTAGCAACAACATAAACCTATTAGAGCTAGCAACAACATAAACATGTTAGAGCTCACAACAACATGAAACCTGTTAGAGCTCACAACAACATGAAACCTGTTAGAGCTAGCAACAACATGAAACCGTTAGAGCTAGCAACAACATGAAACCGTTAGAGCTAGCAACAACATGAAACCGTTAGAGCTAGCAACAACATGAAACCGTTAGAGCTAGCAACAACATGAAACCGTTAGAGCTAGCAACAACATGAAACCGTTAGAGCTAGCAACAACATGAAACCGTTAGAGCTAGCAACAACATGAAACCGTTAGAGCTAGCAACAACATGAAACCGTTAGAGCTAGCAACAACATGAAACCGTTAGAGCTAGCAACAACATGAAACCGTTAGAGCTAGCAACAACATGAAACCGTTAGAGCTAGCAACAACATGAAACCGTTAGAGCTAGCAACAACATGAAACCGTTAGAGCTAGCAACAACATGAAACCGTTAGAGCTAGCAACAACATGAAACCGTTAGAGCTAGCAACAACATAAACCTATTAGAGCTAGCAACAACATGAAACCGTTAGAGCTAGCAACAACATAAACCTATTAGAGCTAGCAACAACATAAACATGTTAGAGCTCACAACAACATGAAACCTGTTAGAGCTCACAACAACATGAAACCTGTTAGAGCTAGCAACAACATGAAACCGTTAAGAGCTAACAACACAAACCTCACCTGATCCCTAAAGGTGAGACCAGACACCCTTTGAAGAAAACTTGTTTGGCTGCTTGTATTCATTATCTGATTCTTTTGGTCACGACCCAAAGCTCGTGACCACAGGTGAGGACTGGAACGTAGATCGACTGGTACATTGAGAGCTAGATAATGTGATTGTAAATCGATTTATTCAGGCATGTAAACTTCATAATCGGAGTATGACACCTTTGGATGCATTTGCTGAGAGTCATTTAAAATAGGAATTACTCATGTACATGTCTGTTCCTGAATCTGGGAGAGATTTGAGCCTTTTTCCTGAATGGACACATTTGACCAGAGGGTTAGCAGGACACGACGCGTCTTTTATGATTTTTGAGCCCAGTTTTTTCATACGTGACCCATGAATTTCTTTAAGAGCAGGGAGTTTAATGCCAACAGTGCTAAACGCGTTAGCCCTCAGCCACAAAAACCTGCTGGTTCATTCCCTGAACCCAGACGCTGCTCCACAGACTGGAATTAAAAGCATGTCAGCAGCGGAGATTTGTGGCAGGATCCATGATCTCACTGCAGCATCGCAGCCTGTGAAGCAGCGATGTAAAGAGGCCGCCATTCGGGATTTGTGTTTTTTATAAATACAAAGCAGAGCCTCACAGTAAAAATATAAGCGTGGCATCTTATTTTAGGAGGGCTGCTGAGGTGCAGGAAGAACTGCTTAAGTTGCAGCATTAAAATTTCAGCAGTGCTGCATATTGTTCTTTTCTCTTTCTTTTGCAGGGAAGTTGTTTGAAGTCAAAGCAAGTAAAGAGAATTTTACTTCAGCTGATGTACATGTTCATCATGCTTCTACAACATTCTAACAACTTTCCTTTCTTTTGCACCAAAAACCAGAAAACCACTGTGATACCAGAACTATAGATCCTGAAGCATTTTGTTTTAGCTTCTTCTTGTGATCAATACTCTCAGATGGTTCATAAAAAGCAGGTAAAGAACTCGTAGTTCCTGCTCCAGATAGTTCTGGATAAAATAAATCCAAATTTAGTTCCAATCTTGAGGTCTGAAAGAGCCTTTAAGGAGCATACCAGTGATTTCGCATGTTTGAGTCCAACATATACAACGCATACACATTACTGTCAACCTTTTCCCTAAACATACTACTGGAGCAGAAAATATAAGAATTATTTTTCCTACCTTTCAGACTGCCATTTGTTTCAGTAATTCCAGTACGCTACAAAAACCAACTTGTAGAGACTTGAAACGTGCTGAGATAAATAATCCATCACATCTTCTATAATTGTGCGGAAGCGTTAACAGACGAAACATTGAATTCTAAATATCATCTGAGCATTTGATTTTAAAACATCAGGGGATTTGGAAAAATAATAAGAGAACTAAATTAAAAAATGGTTAGCAGCAATATGAGGGTGGTATTTTTTGGCTCACACATTCAAAACCACTGGTATGGTCCTTTAAGTTATAATGGGTTCTGCCTGATAGGGTGGAACTCCATTTTAAACAGTCTAAGTTACTCTTTGCTAAACAACTTGCCTTTATTTGGGGGTGGGGGGGAATGTCAGGGAAAGTGACTGTTATGACATCATAAGGGTTAATTCATCATTTGTCTAACACTTTGGCTGAAAAGAAAAATAAGGAAATAAAAGCCTGAGTAAAGGTTTTTTTTTTAACTTCAAATGTTGACTGAAGTATCAGCTTTAAGTTAAGTGATTCTGAAAGTACACAAAGGGCTTTTTTGAGGAAGTGCTTTCACCGTGTTGAAGTTCCTTATTTTTTTGATACGTTGAGACACTTGGAGTAAACAACAAACACCCAATCAATTCCATTTAAGCTTTTCAACAATAAAGCTGCAAGAACACCAACGCTGTTACTCATTTCTGCTTTGTCGCTGTAAAACAGACTTTCAGAACAACACAGGGACATTCAGAGGACAGGAAGGCTTCAAAATGCACAAAGAGGAGGTGGCTGAGTGAATAAACGGCGGGACATCAGGGAGATTTTCCAGTTTTGCAGGATAAGGAACAGAATCTAACTGTTGGGGCTGACGGTTCGTCTAAGTAATGAGCGACAAGTTCACATTGCTGCTGCTCCAACACGCATCAGTTTATCTTCAGGGCTCCAAACATACAAACCCCCCCCCCCCCCCCCCCC
>VXCM01004756.1:21304-69107 GCA_014773175.1 Lucifuga dentata
TCTTGTTGGTGATGATGGATTACCTATCCCAAGAACGTTTCAAGTATCAACAAGTTGATTTTAATAGCAGAATGAACTGAAACCAATGGAGGTCTGGAAGGTAGGAAAAACATTTTTAACTCACCGTTCCAGTAGTATGCTTTGGGAAATGATTGTCAGTAATGTAATATGTATGAAAACTGAATATATTAGGCTCAAACATGCAAAATGGGTGGTATGATCCTTTAATTTTCCTTGTACTTCCTGAAACTGCAGCAGATCCAGGCAGCAAACCTCTGGAATTCCTCTGCTGTTTCACTGAGTTCAACATTCCCCACAGCCAGACTCTCTGTGGACAAACACTGCGGTAGATTATGAGGCGTTTGTGCTGACATTTGCTGTTTGCTCGACCCAGAACATGGACCAGACCAACGCCATAACTCAGTTTAACTACCATGTTGAGTTAATGGAGTGAACACACAGCAAACTATTGTTCGCTTTATGATAACATTCACTGTTATTCTGCTGTCAGCTGATTGCGACATTCCCCTGTTAACGTGTAGCTCAGCAATTGAGCTTTATGAGCTCCAGGGAGTTTTCACCTTTCTCAGAAAACACGATCAGGTTCATTTGCTGCGAGTCCTGCGTGACTGAGGGTGCGAAAACTTTCATGTTCGTGTTCATGGCCAAGGGAGGAAAAGATGGAAGCCGCCTAATAAAGAGAATTCTAGCACAGTTAACCAAATAAAACGGAGGAGAATGCTGAGTGAAGCAACAGCAACAAGAAGTGAAAGTCATACGGTCAAACGACTTCTCTTTTACTGTCAAGCTGTTTGAACTTTTTACATTTAGCAGATCACATTCCCTTTACTGTAGCTTTTATTACTGAGTCATTATTTTTAAGTTTATCCTAAAACATGAACACTCCACAGTGTCACCATGACTGAATGAGCTGGCAAACAAATGAGACGACAAAACTGTCGCTGTAACAGGCTTTTCGTGTTACAAAAGTGCTTTGAAGCAGGTTTTGTGTGACAGTATTCTCCGTGAATTCGCCTCTCTCAGGTCTTTTTGGGGGAACCAGCTCTAAATGTGGACTACCCTCAGCGCTCTATGGGCTTCCATGGCATGTTGCTGGTTCAGGGCTTTCTGTAAAGAGGCCTCTGGCTGTCAGGTATAAATAGGAAGGATTCCAGCAAGTAGGCAGGCAGTTCAGCTCCACCAGCAGTACCAACACCTGCAGCATCGCCTCCACGCAGCACGACAACAAAAAAATCAAAATGACCTCCAAAAGCATGAATATGATGAGCAAGATCGTCTTCTACGAGGAGAGAAACTTCCAGGGCCGCTCCTACGAGTGCATGAGCGACTGCCCGGACATGTCTTCCTACCTGAACAGGTGCCACTCCTGCAGGGTGGAGAGGGGCTGCTTCATGGTCTATGACCGCTCCAACTTCATGGGAAACCAATACTTCATGAGGCGGGGCGAGTACGCCGACTACATGAGCATGATGGGCATGAGCGACTGCATCCGGTCCTGCCGCATGATCCCCATGCACAGAAGATCCTACAGGATGAGGATCTACGAGAGGGAGAACTTCGAAGGCCAGATGCACGAGCTGATGGAGGACTGCGAAAACATGACAGACCGCTACAGCATGTCCAACTTCCTGTCCTGCAACGTGATGGAGGGCCAGTGGCTGATGTACGAGCAGCCGCACTTCAGAGGCAGGATGATGTACATGAGGCCCGGCGAGTACAGGAGCTTCAGNCGAGCAGCCGCACTTCAGAGGCAGGATGATGTACATGAGGCCCGGCGAGTACAGGAGCTTCAGCAGCATGGGACGCAGCGGGATGAGGTTCATGAGCATGAGGCGCATCACGGATTCCTGCTACTAGACCATTCATTCATACAGAAAATATAGAATGCTACAGCTGCTGAGCATTTTATCTGCAGCGACGCTCTCTGTAACCTGATTTGGCAGAAAGAATAATTATTTGTACCCAGAGAAATATAAACTCCTTGACTAACGGCTGGCTGTTAAACAGACGGATCACATGAGAAAAGCTATAATAAAATCTACTTTGTTATAAAACATGTCGCTCTTATTCTAATGGTTTAATGTGGCTGCAATCAAACAGGCTTCTATATGTTGTGCTCTTTTATAAAAATCATCCAGAAATCAAAAGCAGCAGTAACTCAAGTTTATGAAGATCATCATGAGTAGAACAGAAGAATTATTTTATATTTATTCTAAACTGATGGAGTTTCTCCTCCTCCGTCTTTCTGCTTTATTCTTTGAAAGCAGCACAGCCTTGTTGTTTGAGTGCAGCTGTCCTGTGTTTATTACTATTATAACCTCGATTTATTTTATGCAGGAAAATGCAAATGTGTTTTTCATAAAGATATTTCATGAGATGGTAACAAACCAGCGGTACGTGTTTGAAATACAAATGACACGCTAATGGATGAAGGAAAAGTAGCTGGTTTGTTTGGTCTGTAATCTCTTAACAAAAAGATCAATGAATCAATCCATTGGATGTATTCTAGTCTATTTTGAGCTTTTTATTTATTTAAAAACTGGAAAATTAAGAATTTCTGCATTAATGCTGACCAAAAACTTACAGCCTCGTGTTAACAGGGAAACGGATCATGAGAAATTACTCAAGAAAGCGCAAACAGAATGTACAAAGTCTTCTTTTTATAATGTTTAAAGGACCATACCACCCATTTTGCATGTTTGAGCCTAATATATTCAGTTTTCATACATGTTACGTTACTGACAATCATTTCTCAAAGGATAAAACCGTATTTCAGCTTTCCTGATATTTTGCTAAATCTCTTAATCTTTCTAAATCAAATATTCAAGTGATACACCCACCTTAAAAATCCATGTTTCTCCTGCTAATAGTTACACAGCCTTATGAAGTCACGGTCCTTTAAATTTTTCCATAAACGCAGGTCTTCTTTTGGGACTATATTCCCCGGTGGAGGCATACATTCACTCCACGCTTTTTATTGAGCTTAAACACTAAAATTACATAACTTCTAAAAAAACCTGAATACACGTCTTGTTGGTGATGATGGATTACCTATCCCAAGAACGTTTACAGTATCAACAAGTTGATTTTAATAGCAGAATGAACTGAAACCAATGGAGGTCTGGAAGGTAGGAAAAACATTTTTAATTCACTGTTCCAGCAGTATGCTTTGGAAATGATTGCCAGTAATGTTACATGTATGAAAATTGGAATATTTTAGGCTCAAACATGAAAAATAGCCGGTATGGTCCTTAAACAGCTAAAAAGGGTTTTTCAAACATGGAAAACTGAAGATAACACAGCAAACAGCAAAGGTTTAGGACCACCAAAATCATTTATTCATCAAAATTTAGAGGAAGATCTGATTCCAGGTGTTTTGTAGCTGTTGCGTCTCGCTGAGATCACAAGAGAACAGAAAGGGACAAAATATTCCGATTCTCATCCTTCCATGAAGAGAAATCAGCGATCTTCACATTAACTTTGCACCCTGAAGCTGTGATGGTTCAGGTCAAAACTACATGGTGCTGAAGCCATGATGCCAATTCCATCACATCCTCCAGCTGATTCTTTCAGTCACACTCAGCAGAAGCTCAGATCCTTTCACGTTTCCTTCACAGGAAGAGATTCTGTCTACAGGTGCAGAGAATGAACAGAAAATAACTCTGACGGGTTTTAACGCTGTCGTCTGTCGTCTCAGGCTGTGATTCAATGACACAATCTGCTGTTTGATTGAAAAACATCATCCATTTGGAAAGAGATGCTAACAGGCTAATCCAAAACCAAACAATGAGCTCTTCTATGGATCCTCTGCCTATTTAAACCTGTTAATTTGAGCAGTGACATGAGTCCACAAATACACCAGACTTCCTCCAAATGGAACAAATTAGCGAACACAAAGAAAGCTGAAGTTAGCGAGTAAGTTTAATAAAGCATCTCAGGTTGTTTGGCAACAGACGCACTAAGGTTAGTCAAAAAGCTGTTACAGGACAGGAAAGCATCAGAGCTGCTTTGTGAGTTGGAGGCGTTTGAAAAGCAACGAGGGCGAAAGAGGCCAACATTTTCTCAGAACTCAGGAGACCAACAAACATCCAGGAGTCAGCCAGCCAAAAAACTACAAACATGTGGAGATAAACAGGTAAGATGGATGTTATGTCATAACAGCAAAAAGATTTAAGTATGCAGCGACTTCTAGCTGCTTCATTACCAAGAATGTTTTTTTTTGGTCACTTTTATTTATGTTATGACTTCTCAAAAACACATTTCTGTGAGATCTGTAGAAAGTTTAGGCTGATAAATTACTATAGTGGCTCCACATCCAGCGACCATGTGACATTTATGAAGTTTGGCTCATAAAACTTAAACTCTGAGGTGAATATTATTTTTTCATACCGCTACAGTTCTGTACGGCAGCGTATTAGGGCCATATAAGATGAAGAAAAAAAAAAAACAAAAAACGAGGGGGGCATGATGATTTTGCACTAAAAGCACAAGTATTTCTTTATTCTAAATCCGATGGAAAAGTATCATTTAATAAGGTCATTAATGCAGACATAATCACAACTTGCAGCGGTTCCAATTCCCTCTTATTATTTTTCTGAGTTTTAAAAACTCGCAAATTTGCCAAATTTTAAACTCAGAACAAATAATAAGGGGGAATCGAACCGCCTCACGTTGTGACTATGCCTGCATTAATAAACTTATTAAATTATACTTTTCCATTGGATTTAGCAATAAAGAAATTGTGCTTTTAGTGCAGAATCATCAAATTATCATCAGCATATGACTTTTAAAACTCGCAAATTTTCAAGTTTTGAAACTCTCAAATTTGCGAGGTTGAAACCTCGCAAATTTTCCAGTTTAAAACCTTGAACTAATGTGTTGTAAATACATTGAAATAATCTGTTTTTTTTTTTCCATCTTATATGGCCCTAATACGCCATCATAGTTCTGTCACCAAATTTGGCAGAAAATATATTTGGATGAATGTAAAAAAAGTTACACATTTATATTTGATATGCAACAGAACTTGTAATTTGTTTTCAAATTATTCTAAGCATATTTGTAGCTTTTATAGCATTTTTTCACAATGCTTCAGCATCATGACTTGGTGGTCTGAGTCTGGCTCACAATCCAGCCTATAAATGCCCTAATATTCCCAAAAATCATATCCACTCTGAAGGATTTCCAGTGTGTCTATTTGTGGTTTTTACAGCTTCCTATCATGGCGGAACTTATCCAACAGCTGGGCTCGTATCGGTGAGTCTGGATTTATTATAAGGCTGCTGGAAAATAGGGGCTGGAGGGATGGAAACATGATCAGACAAATCTTTTTTACCTCCTAACACAAAATATTCATAGGAGAGGAGTAGAAATGAGGAAAGGGGAAGATTTTGTTACTTCTTACCCATTTATGAGTTTTGTATTGGAAGAAAAGCAAAAACACAAAATCAAAAACAATGAAGATTCTACAGAACGCTTTTTAACTGCTCAATATTGTTTTTGTGCTTTCAAGTCAGCGGTTATCTGAGTAAACAATCCCTTCTGGATCAATCATGCTGCGTTCCAAAGACCTCAGAAGTCGGACTTTTCTGACTTCTTACTTGGAAAAATGCGTTGGAACGGCACTTGAAGTCGGAGCTCCAGCTGGGAAACTCGGACCAAAATGATCTACCCCGACTTACCGAGTATGACGTCACTCAACGTGGCGGCACCGTGGAAGCGAGCTTTATGAATGGAAATGATTCAGCTGACAGGCGAATAAAGTATTTTTTCTTACATGACACTGAAATAAAAAGGTCAAAATATATCGCCATGGTGACTATCTATAGTGTATAGTGTAGTGTTTGTTATTGATACGTAAGTGTAAATAATTTCATAATATTACTTCTCTGCACAAAGTTTAATACCCAGTGTGATTAATGTCATTGTAAAACAACACAAACAAAAATGTAGTCTAAGTTTACTTTAATTAGTATTTATTACTAAATTTATTTAATCTGACAGGATTTATTGGAGTTCAGCCATGACTTTTAGTTTACGTTTGGCTGGAATGGTTTGAGGTCAGAAGTTGGAACTTCCGACTGGGAAAAATCTGACTTCTGAGGGAACTCGAACGCAGCATAAGACCTGACAATGGCTGCCATCTTAGTTTTCAGCCAATGAAGACTTTTGTGTTCTTCAGATCAGCGTTAAAACATAAAACAGTTGTGATGATGAAGATTCTCACCCAGGCGGGTAGATATAAAGCCGTCTGGATGAAAGGTGAAACGTTTCAGAATTAAAAACTTGAATCCGGTTGACTTGACTCAGTTTTCATACAATATAGAAAACAGTTGCTTTGATATGAAATAGCTGGGATAAGTTGAGGGGAAGTCTTATGGAGCTCGTTGTTTGGCCTCTGGGTGAAACTGAGACTTCAGGATCACTTTCACAAGTTGTGCCAAACATGGGAGGACGCACGAGTTTTTCTGCAGCGTTTCTGTTAAACAGGCATTTAGTTGCATTGACTGGAGGGAGATTTGTGCTGGAGGCATCAGGTTTTTCTGGAGTCTTTGTTTTCCAGAACTTTCTATCTGCGGCTGCCATGGAATAAGGCTGACGGACTGGAAAAGCTCGCTGAGGGCAGAGAATGGCAGCTGAGATGGAATATCAGACCGTTGACCCCAGGGGCCACAGGGTGTGTGTGTGTGTGTGTGNGTGTGTGTGTGTGTGTGTGTGTGTGTGTGTGTGTGTGTGTGTGGTGGGCGGCTCTTTGTCATTGCTGTAGAAAACGTACATGGGAAGAGAACAGGTGTGAAGTGGTCCGTGCTGAAAGAATCCCGTCTCACGCGTTCAGACAGACTGAAGCTAACAGCTGCACCATTTGTTTTCTGGATGCGTCGTCAGCGTAAGCAGCATATCAAATTCACTGTCACATTAACACGTCTTAATTGCTGCAGTTTTGGGGTAAATATTTTGACTGTGATGCCTGCGGCGACTTCAGTCCTTTCCAAAACACAATAAGGAATTTATTTGATATGTTAAAAAAGAACAAACAGCTCAGGAAATCTGAGCTACAGGTGCTCCACCCACCACGCCTATGACATGTTGTTTTCATGCATTAAAGGACCATGCCACCATTTTGCATTTTGTTTGAGCCTAACATATTCACTTTTCATACATGTAACGTTACTGACAATCATTTCCCAAAGCATACTACTGGAATGGTGAATTAAAAATGTTTTTCCTACCTTCCAGACCTCCATTGGTTTCAGTTCATTCTCTATTAAAATCAACTTGTTGATACTGTAAACGTTCTTGGGATAGGTAATCCATCATCACCAACAAGACGTGTATTCAGGTTTTTTTAGAAGTTATGTAATTTTAGTGTTTAAGCTCAATAAAAAGCGTGGAGTGAATGTATGCCTCCACCGGGGAATATAGTCCCAAAAGAAGACCTGCGTTTATGGAAAAATTTAAAGGACCGTGACTTCATAAGGCTGTGTAACTATTAGCAGGAGAAACATGGATTTTTAAGGTGGGTGTATCACTTGAATATTTGATTTTGAAAGATTAAGAGATTTAGCAAAATATCAGGAAAGCTGAAATACGGTTTTATCCTTTGGGAAATGATTGTCAGTAACGTAACATGTATGAAAACTGAATATATTAGGCTCAAACATGCAAAATGGGTGGTATGGTCCTTTAAATTCAGGTTCAATTAATCAAACTTAACGGTAAGGACTTTTATATGCAGGTTAAAACTTTAATTATACTCCAATTCAGGCAATAAATTTTTTTTTCAAATGTAATATAAACCCTATAATTATGGTAGAGTGAAAATCGTCGTAAATCAGAGTAAGATCATTAAACAGAGGGAGATTATATGATTTTTCATATATTTATTCAGACATGTAAACGTCATAATCACAATAAAACACCTCAGAATTCCCATTATGCAACTGCGGAAACCTACCGATTCCATCCGTGCATACATTCTACTCGCATTATTGGCTTGATCAGAGTACAAACAAACAAACAAACAAATAAATAAATAAATAAATAAAAGTATGAGTAAGAGTACTGAAGGTGGATTTTTCATTCAGAAAGTGAGCCAACGTCTAAGGTCTAAAGTCACAGGTTAAGTGAGTTTCAGCTGGAAAACATCATTATAGCCTCCAGGTGTTCTTATTGTAGCTATAAAAAAGAGTTTTACGGCATTCTGAGAAATGTTTGACCTCTGCGTGACCTCAGCCTGTCTGCCTCAGCAGAAAGGTGAGGATCTACAGAATCCAGCAATCTTTACCATTTTATTCTGCATTTATCAAAAAATGACAAGTGTAGCACCATGAGGTTAGTGCTTTAGGGTTAATGAATAGATTTGGGTGACAAATGAACAGCTGGAAGTGTTGGATCTACCTGTTCGGGATGGGGTGGGGGGAGGGGCTATTAGCCACCTTACAAACTGCTGCACAGGTATCCAGATGCAGCAGACAGAACACTGATTGTGACGTGTTATCTGAGCCGTGGAAGTTTCACCCAGTGTAAACGTGAAGTGACAGTGTGTTATTGTGATAAAATCAAGAGGGGTGGGGCTTATCGCAGGGAGCTCTGCTGGCCAGAGAGAGAGACACGGTGATACGGGTCAACTCTGTAACGCGAGCTCAAACTGCCTGCTTCCTGTGAAAAAACTGCAGCAGGTAAACATCTGCAGCAAAAACTGACTCATTTTCTGTGATATCATCCATAAACGCTGCTAATTTTAGCTCTAAATAAATAAAAAACATAACATAGACAATAGAACGCTATCATAACTACAAAGCATTCAAGGATATAACATCAAAACAGCTACAGCCTTTAATATTTCAATGTTTAGAGAATTGGCTCACGGGGGGCTGGAGCCTATCCCAGAGGTCATAGGGCGAGAGGTGGGGTTCACCTGGACAGATCGCCAGTCTATCACAGGGCTGACACACACACAGACAAACACATTCACACTCTCATTCACACCTACGGCAACAACAGGACAAACGGGTTTAGAAAATGGATGGATGGATGTTTAGAGAATTCAAAATTATAATTTTTTGTTACAGATACTCTATATACGTTCACATTATCTAAATTTGGTTAAAGTTGTACAGTGTGTTAAAAAATTCTGACAGTTTATGTCAAATAGACCAGTCATCCTCAAAGTCTGGACTCTGGTCTGGATCTGGGCCAAACCACACCTGTCTCTGGACTCTGAGCAAATTATACTTTTCACATGTTTTATTTGTATTATCTGAGAAACATCGCTGCAACGCAACGAGTCAAAATTCTCTGCATTCTCCGCACCGCAAAGGGAACTTTGACGTTTTTGTCTAATATTAATTAATGAACTTAATATTAATTAATGAACTAATTAGCTTGGTTGGGAACAGGTGGGAAAGAATTTTAAAAAAATTCTGCTAAAATAAGGTAAAGTTTATTTATAGCACCTATCAAGAGCAAAGTGCTTCACAATAAAAGAAAATTAAAAACAAACAAAAAAAAAAAAAAANAAAAAAAAAAAAAAAGCCAAAACAGACAAAATACAAACCAAATCAGTTAAAAGCCTGTCTGTATAAAAACCTTCTGCCCGTCTTATATCGTTGGGAAGCTTCCAGAGCTACAGCCAAAGCACAATCATCCCCTCATCATCAACCCTCCTCTTTAGCTTTGACAGAGGGACGGCGAGAAGCTCCTGATCAGAGGATCGAAAAGTTTTTAAACCTCCTGGTTCAGAGACAAAGAGCCGAGAGGAAAGATGAAAACCACGTTTTTATTTACTGAGCGATACACACCAAAAACTACACACTCATTCCTTGGCTCCTTGCCCAAGTTTCCACCAAATTTGATAGAATTCTGTTGAGTGGTTATCCTGCTAACACGCTAACACGCTAACGGGACGGAAGGCCTCCTGGCAGAGATAAAGATGGAGGACCTGACAGGCTGGACAAAGCAAAGCAACTGGCAATGAATTATGGGAGCATATGGTCAGAGTGGGAAGAGCAACAGGAGCCCTGAGTGCTGCTTTAAGGCGCCACAGACAAGACAAAATCATCTCTATCTGCCTTAAAGGACCATACTGGCGGTTTTACATGTTTGAGCCCAATAAATACTACCAGCGTACACGTTACGTTACTGCCAGCCATTTTCCAAAACATAAAACCTTATTTTAGTTTTTGGATTATTTTGCTAAATCCTCTAATATTTGAAAATCAAATAGTTCAGGCTCACCTTAAAATTCAACGTTTCACCTGCTGACATTTGTGCATGATTGTAAAAGACTCTGATATTTAAAGTTCTCTGTAAAAGCCGTCTTCTACTGGGACTACAGTATTCCTGACGTAGCTCCATGTTGGACCAGTTAAATCAAATAACTTTGACCAAAAATGTAATAAAGTGCTTGGTGTGACAAATTACCTATTTCAAATTTCAAACACATTTCAAGTCTCTACAAGTTTGTTTTTATAGCGTACTGGAATAAATTAAAACATGGCAGTCTGGAAGGTAGGAAAAATAATGTTAGTATTTACTGCTCCAGAAGCACATTTTGGATAGTTGGCAGTAATATAACATGTATGTAGGCTGTATTTATTGGGCTCAAACATGCAAAATCACTGGTATGGTCCTTTAAGTGTCAAAGTTTTTTGTTCTTTTTCCCCTCATCAAAACCAAACGGGCTGAGAGGGTGGGGGGGTTGGGTTTGGATTTGGGGAGGAGCCTCGTACCGCCCCTCCTCTTGCCAGCCACCACTGCATCATTGGGACATTGTGGAGCTGTTGCCATGGAGATGTGGGTCAGAGCGCTGTTGTGCAAGGATTTAGTGCTGGCAGCAGCGTTCAGGCCGTCCAGCCTGGAGCCCAGAAAACTCTGGCTCGATCTAGGTCAGCGGGATCCTCCAGAGCAGAGGCAGGCTGAGGCCGAGCCCAGCACAGAGGAGGAGGAGGAGGAGGAGGGATGGCCAGGACTGGGGAATACCAACCCACACATAATGGACTCATATTAAAGTTGTGTGAAAACCCAGTGGAAAGTGTTGGGCAGTAATGTAACGTGTACACACATTATTGGGTTCAAATGTGCAAAACCACCGGTATGGTCCTTTAAACCAATGACATACAGCAAAGACCTTGAAATTGGAAAATTTGAAGAGGTGGTCAGTCATGTCATCATACGAAGACGTTTGGCTGAGTCTAATGAAATCTTTTTGAGCCGCTTTAAGGAACTTTAAAAAGTTTATAAATTTATTACAGGAATATTAAGTCGACTCATTAATGGAAGAAAATGGCTGCATTCATGTACAGCACATATCATTTACCGTTAAGTTCAGGTGTTTTTATCAACTGTGAACAAAGTACAAATCAGCTTATTTGTGTTTTCTTTGACAGTATTTGCATGTAAAGATAACGACTCACGCCTCCTCTTGGCATGAAGTTTGTATGTTTTTGCTGATTTATGAGTAAAACTAAACGCTCAGATCCAATGCGTCAAGCTGAAAAAAAAAAGGGAAAAAAAGATTGAAATTGTCATAAATGTGAGTAAATTTACTGCTAGATTATGCAATTACAAATCAATTGTCATAACTGGAGTTAGACACATGCATTTCCTCACATATTTCCGATTATGTAATGGTGTGTATTCAGCAATACCACAGAATATTCCGTCTGTGTGTACATCTTAATTGCAGTTTATCATGTAAACATTCTGTATAATAAAATAAAATTAAACATGATGTTTAGGCTGATGGAATTCATATATTGAGCAAGTTTCAAGTGTCTGCAAGTTTATTTTCATACAGAAATGAAGAAACCCATCATGAATTAAAATAACAGCAGCTGGAAGTTTGAAAAACATGTTTAGAAAAAGTACAAAAGCTTTGAAATGTAGCGTGGTACCGTTTGTAGTAAATGGTGTAAAACGTGGAGGAAAACGTCTTATCACAACTCTCTGCTTTGCATGGCTCTGCACACACAGATAAAGCTCAATATTTGAATATCTCAGAGCCTATGCAAATCAAAACAGACGTCACCATGGTTACAACAAACACACTAATACACACAATCACAGAAGCTGGATACAAAACAGCTTTATGATCGCTGTTTCACAAAACAGGAAACAGACGGACACACTGATTCACATGGATTCTGGTGATTGTAGATGTTTTCTCTTTCTGTGACGCCGCTGATGCACAAACCAGCGACACAACACTCACAACCTCACAACACTCAGCGACACTCAGCATCACGGACACTTGGAGCTGAATTCACCGTTAACAAAGGGACGCTTGTGTAAGCGGTGAAAGGTCGTATCTACAGACACCTGGAGACCTTTTATTCTGGACGAGAAAAGATGCACAAAACAAAAATGACCTCACAGAAAGCTGCTATTCACCACACACACACACAGAAGCTGGATATTTAATGAGTGTTTCATCTAGTCCATCATGATATACTGGTATTGATAATCGTGATATTTAAAAAATGAAATATTAATACCATGTTAATAATACACATATGCTAATATTGTGTAAATCAGGGGATCCCCAATTGGCGACCCGTGGGCCAAATGTGGCCCATGAGTTCAATCTATCAGGCCCTCAGATGACTTCTCAAAAAAAAAAAAAAAAAAAAAAAAAAAAATCTTGTACTTTAGTCGCACTTATCTCGGGATCGCTTCATCATAAAATATCATGTTTGAGCTCATTTTGTTCGGGAGAATCTAAGCTTTCCGTAGATATTCGTATATCTCCATTTTATTACAAAATGGTGATTATAAAACACCGCAAACACTACAACAGAAGTGGAAACACTTTTATCCATTGGGACATGATTGTCAGTAATGTAACATGTATGAAAATGGAATATATTAGGCTCAAACATGCAAAATGGGTGANATGATTGTCAGTAATGTAACATGTATGAAAATGGAATATATTAGGCTCAAACATGCAAAATGGGTGATATGGTCCTTTAAAATAGTTTTTTAAATGGCACTGATCAGCTGATGCTTCCACGAAGCCTTTTCAACCATCAGATGTGATACTGGGCTACAAATAAACTTGACTTCATTGATCTGCAAGACTTTGCCAGTATTACGTGGTGAAAATATTGTTATACTATTATTCTAGTAGTGTAATATTATGACCAATAATTACCATAAATAATAATGATGGGGTGAGTTTATCTAAGTGGGTGTTCGTTTGTTCTTTCACGGCTGCGGGCGTGCGACTGTGCGGATCGTCCTGATTCGCTCTCTGCTCAGTAACCATGGTATTCTGTTCTGGTCCTTAAATCTGAGCGTCCCCCTTTAGACTCCAGCTGTCCCCTCTCTGCATTGTGGACATGCCCACTGATGCCTGTATCCATCCAGAAAATCCCCAGCAACTGTGACCACATCCTCACTATTCTTTCCACAAAAACCTCCAACTGAAGTAATTAGCGGACTGAGTTCGATGTGCGGGAACATGACATTCACAGACCTCAGAAGACCTTTCAAAAGAAGACAATAATGCCTTTCCGGCATTCCACAGTGTATATGTACATACGCCCTGCAGCAAAACAAAAAGGAGGGGTCACATTCCCAATCATACTAGACTCACAATTAGCCTTTGATGGAGTACAAGATAAAGAGTCCGAGAGGTCTTGAAGGATAAAAAAAAAAAAAAAAAAANTTCTTACTTGAAAAAATGCGTTGGAACGGCATCTTGAAGTCGGAGTTCTGGCTGGGAAACCCGGACAAAATGATCTACCCTGATTTACCGAGTATGATGTCATCAACATGGCGGCGCCGTGGAAGCGAGCTTTATGAATAGAAATGATCAACTAAAAGGCAAATAAAGTATTTTTTCTTAAATGAAATTGAAAGAAAAAGGTCAGAATATATTGCCATGGTAACTATCTATTTTGTATAATAACTGTTTGCCANATTGAAAGAAAAAGGTCAGAATATATTGCCATGGTAACTATCTATTTTGTATAATAACTGTTTGCCATTGCTACATAATTTCAGAATATTGCACAAAGTTTAATACCCACTGTGATTAATATCATTATAAAACAACACAACCAGACAGTCCTGTAGTCTAACTTTACTTTAGTTAGCATTTATTACCAAGTTTAATTAATTTTACAGTATTTACTGGTGTTCATGCTTTTTGGTTTACATTTGGATGGAACAGTTTGAGGTTGGAAGTTGGAACTTCCAACTGGGAAAATTTTGACTTCTGAGGTCTGTGAACGCAGCATAATGTTTAATTCCAGCAAATTCAATGATTTCTGATGACCTGTAAAGCAGGAGGCACCATGTTCAACCCCGATTCAAACTTACTGCACATACAGCTGCTTTAAAAAGTGTATTTATTATTATTTTACCATAAATAACTGGAGATATGGAGCAGCTGGTACGACATGTTAGCTGCAGCACTTTTCTTAAAGAGGCTGCTGCTGATTTAAAGGGATGTTTGATCTGTGTGTCGTAGCAACAGCAGCACTGCAGTCTGTCGTCCAATCAGTAATCCATAAAAAGCTGAGGCTGATCGCTTCAACCTTTAGCAGGAAAGCTCAGCGATAAACCTGAAAGCTCCTCACGTCTCTTTAAAGACCAGAAAGTCAAACGCTTCTATTCTCAGCCAGACGCCAAGCAGATTCCAGCGTTATCAGCAGCCGGCTCATACGTGACGAGGTGAACGGGCGGCGAAGCAGAAACAGATGTTAAACGAGCAAAAGAGACGCTCTCCAAGAGCTTCACCTTTGACCGATGAAGAATTAGCTGCTCTGGTTCATCTACCTGAGATAACAGCAAATAACTGAAAAGCTTCGCTGCACAGACGTGTTCAGATTTCATCGTTACGCCCATACGGTGCAGGTAGACACCAATGTAAATGTCACCGTGTTAGATTGTCGCTGCTGTCATGCAAACATGAATTCACGATACGAGCTACATACAAGTCAGGAGAGATCAAAGCAACACAAAGCAGTTCTGCCATTATAAACTGATGTTAGCATGGTCGCAAAGACACGTAACACAGCACATCCATGCATCTTATATCACGGCTTAGCGGCTGTGTTCCAACTGCCTTTCACGTTTGTTATGACTGTGGTCGTATTTTGGTTATATTTGTGTGCTCATGTATTTGTATATCCTTCTAACTCTCTGTTTTTTCACAGCAGCACACACACATCTGCATTCGTGTTTCAAATGATTCTAGAGATCTCGTTTTTATTCCATCCATCCATGTTCTAAACCTGTTTGTCCTGTTGAGGGTCACGGGGGGGCTGGAGCCTATCCCAGCGGTCATAGGGCGAGAGGCGGGGTTTTTAATCGTTCTTTGTAATTATGACAATTTCATGTCGTTTAGCTCTGATCCCATGTTGCACTTTTCACATACGTACATGTCAGAAACATACGACAAACATGTTCTTAGTTATTTTATGAATAGATGAAGATCGTTTATGGAGGAAGTAACAGAAATAAAAAACAGCAAGAAAGTTTTTAACAGAACTCATTCCACTTATCAGATCCTGCAACTTTCAGATTCACTCTCTCACCGTGGGCCCGGTTCACCGTGGGCCCTGAGGGGCCTGTGGTTTAGACAGAGGTTCAGCAGAAGGCTGTGTGTGTGGGTCTGTGTGTGTGTGTGTGTGGGTGGGTCTGTGTGAGTCTGGGTGGGTCTGTGTGTGTGTGGGTCTGTGTGTGTGTGTGTGTGGGTGGGTCTGTGTGAGTCTGGGTGGGTCTGTNTCTGTGTGGGTTTGTGTGGGTGTGTGTGTGGGTCTGTGGATGAACGTGAAGTGGGTTTCTGCAGGAAAGCCGCCGTACCTGAGACTTTTCCTCCACTAATGAGAAACACTTTACATCAGGACTGGAATGTTGGGCTATTGCTTCCAGGTGACTGACACACACACACGCACGCACGCGCGCGCACGCACGCACGCACGTACACACAGATTTAAGAACTCTATCTCTGGTAAAGGCAGCCGTGACGCGGCTCCCACTCATGTGGGCAGATGTGGTTTATTTGGCCTTGCGTGTTCAGGAAAAAGCTTTAAGTATCAAACCAGCGATCATGCGTGTCTGAGCCCAATATGTTCAATCAGCACACGTTACGTTACTGACAACCATTTCCCAGGTAGATTTCAGAATTGTTTTTCCTACCCTCCAGACTGCCATTGGCTTCAATTCATTCCAGTACGATATTAAACTCAACTGGAGACCTAAAACGTGTTTGAGTGAAATAATCCATCACAGCAGACATGATGTCTAACTTTATTTAGCTGATCAAACACGGAGCTGCATGGAAGACGAAGTATGTCTCCGCCACGAAATATAGTCCCAGGAGAAGACGGCTTTTACTGAGAAGTTAAAATGACTGTGCCTTCTACAGTCATGCAAAAGGTGAAATATTGAATTCTAAGGTGACTATATCACCTGTTTTTATGATTTTTTTTATGATTGATACGATTTTTATGTTTTGGAAATTGAGTGTCAGTAATATATGCAGGTTGTGTGTATTGAGCTTAATCACAAGTATGGTCCTTTAACTGACTAATTATGAGAGAGGTGAAGTGGGAGGACAAAATTACTAGCTTTACCCCTCCCCCCACTCTCTCTCTCACACACACACACACACACACACATCTACAAACACGGCGTTCTGTGACATCACGTGTTCATACAGATCAGAGTCCAGCCCATGTAGCATGTAGCATGAAGTCACCGCTAAGCTCAGCGTGGCGTTCTGAAATCACCATCTGTGTCAGCGCGGAGGCACACCCAAATCAGAAGGAGATACTCCCTCACCGCTCCCGGCGAGGGTGGGGGACCGAGCGGAGGAAGAAACAAAGCGGCGGGAGCAGGAACCGGGGCCAGGTCCACAGCGGGGGGCGGAGACCTGCAATTATAGGAGCGAGTGGAAGCGCTACCTCACCCTCCAAACAAAACTCAGCCGTATGAAGCAGAATATCATGTTTCCACAGCTTTTGTGTGGCGTGAGTGTTGGGTTCTGTAGCTTTTGTATAAGAAGAGGTCAGACAAATCTGAGTCGTAGCGGCG
Organism: Lucifuga dentata; assembly: GCA_014773175.1. Classification (NCBI taxonomy): domain Eukaryota; kingdom Metazoa; phylum Chordata; class Actinopteri; order Ophidiiformes; family Bythitidae; genus Lucifuga; species Lucifuga dentata. The sequence goes on from VXCM01004756.1 coordinate 38,372, forward strand.
AGGCTGAGTTAGGATATTCCCACAGGGCACAAAGGCCACTAATGGCGTTCCCGTAACGGGAATAAAAAAGCTGTGGACAAACATTTAGGGTCAGGCAGAGCGAGTTTTAAAGAGCGTCTTTTTTTTTTCTGATCGTTCAGCAGGTCGCTCGGTTTGTGCTCGGTTATTCAAGGCGCTCCATCAATTCCTGTTCAACGTCCTCCTGCCCTCAGCGCCATCAGGTCAACATCAGCAGCAAGGAAACCCGGTTACAGCTTTTAGCTACTTTCCTACAATGCAATACGTAAAAGTCAAAAAATAAAACCTCCACAATAGGGAGAAAATTTTGTAAAAAAAAAAAAAAAAAAAAAAGATTATAAATTACAGGCCACGGGAGGAAACTCTCTGATTGGCTATTCTCTGCAAAAATCCTCAGTTTCAGTCTTTTTGAGCTTTATCTTCAATTTTTTGTTTGCCTCCGATTTTTCTTTTCTTCTTCCAGAAGCTAAAAAAAAAAAAAATTTCCAGTTAGCTTTAACTTAAAGGACCAAATGGTGATTTTTCTTGTAGCCCAATAAATACTAACCCACGCTGCTGCCAGCCACAACATTAAAGGACCATACCACCCATTTTGCATGTTTGAGCCTAATATATTCAATTTTCATACATGTACGTTACTGACAATCATTTCCCCAAGCATACTACTGGAACAGTGAATTAAAAATGTTTTTCCTACCTTCCAGACCTCCATTGGTTTCAGTTCATTCTCTATTAAAATCAACTTGTTGATACTGTAAACGTTCTTGGGATAGGTAATCCATCATCACCAACAAGACGTGTATTCAGGTTTTTTTAGAAGTTATGTAATTTTAGTGTTTAAGCTCAATAAAAAGCGTGGAGTGAATGTATGCCTCCACCGGGGAATATAGTCCCAAAAGAAGACCTGCGTTTATGGAAAAATTTAAAGGACCGTGACTTCATAAGGCTGTGTAACTATTAGCAGGAGAAACATGGATTTTTAAGGTGGGTGTATCACTTGAATATTTGATTTTGAAAGATTAAGAGATTTAGCAAAATATCAGGAAAGCTGAAATACGGTTTTATCCTTTGGGAAATGATTGTCAGTAACGTAACATGTATGAAAACTATTATGAATATATTAGGCTCAAACATGCAAAATGGATGGTATGGTCCTTTAATTTCAGTAAAAGTCATCTTGTGGAGACATATGTTTAGATTTTCTTCCATGTAGATCTGTGTCTTACTGGTTAAATAAAGTTACTTTGCCCAAAACTTTATCATTGTGATAGATTATTTATCTCAAGCATGTTTGAAGTCTATAGCGTTGATTTTTTATAGTGTAAAGAAATGAACTGAAACCAACGGTAGTCTGAAAAGTAGGAAAAACAATTCTAAAATTTACCGCTCTAGTAGTACGTTTTGGAAAATGGTAGGAACATAGTGTGTATGCAGGTTGTATATTTTGGGCTCAAACATGCAGAACAATCAGTATAGTCCTTTAAGACATTCTCAGTTCCTTTCCCAGCGTAACATGACAGCACCGTGAAAACGAGGTCAATTTGGTTTTAGTTATGATTCTAGATTCTAAACGCAGACGACACCATGTTATTTCCTGTCATCATGTGATCTGTCATGGTTTCTCCTGGTGGACGTTGCGTGTCAGGGTCGTTATTCTGCATGTACGTTTTATGCTGCCTGACTGAGTTTTTCTTTGTAAAATAAAGACTTCCTGTGACATAAACATCATTATGACAAACTATCAGAATTCACAGGATAAAGTAGTGATAATAACAGGAAGTGCATGAAAATCCTTTTCCAAAATATATTTATTTTGGGAGGGAAAATAATCAGAGCGTGAAGACGATACATCTGCAAACGTCATGACATGTCATTTGAGGACAGAAGCTAAAAGCAGGATGACGCTGCTTTAAGTTGTATCGTCTGTTTCAGTGTTCCTCAGGCCTTCAGCACGCTGCTCATCAAACATGTGGAGTTATGTAACACGTCTGTCAGCTGATTTCTGCCAAAATGTCATCTTCAGAACAGCCACAATAGTGCTGACGGCACCAAAGCAAGATTCTAATCCTGTTTTTCACTTTGTCTGTTGATGTTTGGTGAGTTCTCATTGAAGATAATAAAGATAATCCTTATTAAAACCATCCGTCTGACATGTTTATAACGTGTTTACAGATTTTCATGCTGGAATTTATTTTACGTTCTGTTTTTCCTTCAAACTGAATTATTTACTTCTGTCTCTTCCTAGAGACTTTAAAGGACCATACCATCCATTTTGCATGTTTGAGCCTAATATATTCAGTTTTCATCCATGTTACGTTACTGACAATCATTTCCCAAAGGATAAAACTGTATTTCAGCTTTCCTGATATTTTGCAAAATCTCTTAATCTTTCAAAATCAAATATTCAAGTGATACACCCACCTTAAAAATCCATGTTTCTCCTGCTAATAGTTACACAGCCTTATGAAGTCACGGTCCTTTAAATTTTTCCATAAACGCAGGTCTTCTTTTGGGACTATATTCCCCGGTGGAGGCATACATTCACTCCACGCTTTTTATTGAGCTTAAACACTAAAATTACATAACTTCTAAAAAAACCTGAATACACGTCTTGTTGGTGATGATGGATTACCTATCCCAAGAACGTTTACAGTATCAACAAGTTGATTTTAATAGCAGAATGAACTGAAACCAATGGAGGTCTGGAAGGTAGGAAAAACATTTTTAATTCACCGTTCCAGTAGTATGCTTTGGGAAATGATTATCAGTAACATTACATGTATGAAAATTGAATATATTAGACTCAAACATGCAAAATGGACGGTATGGTCCTTTAAACCCAGAAATCAGCCTGAATGACGCCTGCAGAGCAAACGTTTTCCGCTGCTGTCGTCACTTGTTGGAGTCAAAAATCATTATAAGACTGACAGTCAGGGTGCTTCATCATCATCATCATCATCATCATCATCATCATCACAGAGCCCATTAAGTGGCTCAGAGGAAGACAAGACCCACGTCTGACACTGAATATCCTCTAATTAGCACAGCAGCAGCTCCTAAATCATGATGACAACTTTCTCCCTGTGGAAGCTGCAGTGCCTCGCTTTGCTCCGTGTTTCACGTTTCACCATGCTTCACCACGCTTCACCACGTTTCACTCACAAGACAATTCCACTTGTTTTGAAACTCAAAGAGTCTCATAAGTCTTGTAATCTCATGAAAATCAATGAAGGCGGAACTGCCCCAGAGAATGAGCACACACACACACACACACACACACACACACACACACAGGACACTCTCTCACAGTATCTGAAGCAGCACACACACAAGTCGACTCAGCTGCTGCCAGAGGCTGTTAGCACAATCCAGTTCTGTTGTTGTGGAAATTCTGAATCTCTGAGGCGGTTTCTGTTGGTGAGATGCAGCTGGAAGTGAAACTGTGTCATCATACGACTAAACACACACTAAAACACCCTAAACACACACTAGAACACACTAAACACACTCTCTAAAATGAATAAAATAAACTTACTGCTTTTACCAGAAGAAAATCTTGTGCCTCCTAAATACAGAGTTTTCAAGAACTCTGAAAAAAGCAGATTTCTTCAGATCGATGAGAATATATTTTGATGGATGCTGGAGGATTTTTTAAACCCACAGAGGAGCAGATTTTAGTTTCAGCTTAGAAATCTTAAACGAGCTGCATGGTTTTCTTTGAATAAAACAGAAAGTTTTTTTTTTTTTTGGTGTTTTAGCATCACACTGCATGAAATCTGCAAATCTCATAAATTTAGAGATGGACAAAATATGTAATTAAATGAAACAGCTTGATGATAAACATTTGTTGCCATGGTTTCAGGTGTTAGCTGAAAGTCTATATTGGACTTTATTACTATATATGGTGAGGTGTTTGTGTTATTTTGCCCTGCTCGTGGACTCTCCGGCCTGACGCCTGGCTGTAGCTGGACGCCGTGCTGATATTTTGTGAGGTTCTGTCGTTTGCATCGCCTATGAAAGGCCTGGGCTGTTTTGCATCTGATAAGGAGGCTGAGGAGGAGAAAATCCTGCAGGAAGTCGGAGCTCCGGCTCGTCCTGCACAGGACAGTTGGCTCGGAAGCTTTGCATTGCAAATGTGGGATGAGGGACCTGTTTGAACAATCACAACCTTCCCCTGGAGGCACATCACACTGATGTCAACAAGACCGCACCGGGTNCCCCAACCCCCCCGCGACCCACACCCACACATACAGTAACACTGTATGTGTTCACTTGAGAAAGTTGCTGAAACAAACAAAACTTGAATGTTGGGTTTTTACCACTGTTGGTAGGTAACTCATTACCCTGAATCAGTCATTTCCTTATTTTGTTTTCCTTTGGTATCTGCAGCCATTAAAACCAAAAGGTACAAAGATCAATCATGGAACATTTCTGGGATGGCAGTTTTATTGCCAGTCATTATGTCACCTTCAGCTAATCAGATAGACTATAATTAAAGCACACATCGAGTCGATTCTATTCAGCCTCCAAAAGCATAAAAATATATATTTAAAAATCCTAATAAGTATGGAAACGGAGCCAAATGTATAATTTATAAAGCAGAAAATTTGTAGCCACAACAAGTTGATGCCAGTCTTCCATGCTGCATTCATGACACAAGAGAAAAAATGGTAGATACCAGTTTTAGCTGAGTGTAACAGTCTAACTTTCAGATGGAGGACAATTTGAATTTAGCATATCACAAAATAATGTTGACATCTCAGCCTTATAATGTTAGGCTGTGAAAGAACTGTTTCATATAATAGCTAATTTCTAACACTGCATAGATTGTTTGCCTGTAAAATATAAACTCATGTGTCCTTCACCGTCACGTTTATTAAATGTGGAAAATAGATGATCATAAGCAGCCATGTTCCACTAAACTTTAGTTGTACTTTTAAAAGGCGTGAAAGGGCTGTATTCATGCTTTTACTGTGAAAAATTAGTTCACATGACAGTATCTAAAATACAACTGCAGAAGAATAACATAGTAAATTACAATTATGTCAAATAATGCAGAAACTAAATTAATGGTGCAAAAAAGAGAGAAATAGCTATACTATTGCTTTAAACAACATACAAAATTGTTTTTTAATAGGTCTACTTTTATATTTGTTCATTAAGGTAGGGTAAAGAAGACCTTTCCATTTCAGTGCAAAAAAAAAGAAAAAAAAAAGATAATTTACAAGGTTTCTACATTTATAAGGCGTGGCTGTAAACGTCTTTCTACTGATTTAGTTTGATGTTACCATCATTTCAAATTAACTGCGGTTATTCCCACATACCCTGAACGCACCGCTACAATCTCCATTTCACTCCCTTTCCCAAACCCCGCCCACTCCCTGAGCGAGCGCTCTGATTGGCTGAGCCTGAGAGCGGTGCCGTCATCGCTCGGAGCGCCATTCATCTCCGCGCCTGGGCGTTGGACTCCGCATCTTATTAGCAACGAGGCAGATTTCTCCATTTTGCGCCTGTCTGCAGCGACGCGGCACAGCCTGGATTTTATGACTTCTCACCTGGCAGCGACTTCTGCAGCTCTGAGACTCTTCACTGCGGCTGGACTTTGGTTTAAATTTTCCCAGTGAACTTTTTTTTTTTTTTTTTTNTTTTTTTTTTTTTTTTTAGCAGAGAGGAGGACGCCAGCAGAGAAGCTTCAAGAAAGAGGCTTGGGGGTCTTTGTTCGTTTTTTCGGGGGGATCGGTTGAGTTTCTTTGTTGGAGGAAAAGCATGGGAGCGCATTTGTCTAAAGCACCTGCGAAGGGCGAAACCGTGGCTGAAAAGCCCGGAGAGGCTGCCGCTTCTCCGGCCAAGACCAACGGACAGGTAAACCGTGTTTTAACGTTCACCTCCTCCTCATCAGCGGAGGAGGTGCTCCTCTGTCCATCCGTGCGTGATTGTGAGCAGATTGAATTAAAATGGCGAGATTTGATTTTAAATCAAGAATAGATTGTAGTTCAGGAGCAACAGTTGATCACTTGATATTTCAAAATTTCTCAGAACGAGTGAATATTTATCATATTCAGTGGATATTTTGAACGAAAATTAATAATTCTTTTGGTCGCTGAAGCCTCTGATTCAGATCCTTTGTTTGGATTAAGTCACTTAGAATTTTTAGGATTAGAACCGTTAACTGATAAATGGATCAATTCACTCTGAAAAAAAAAAGGAGTTTAGGAAAATGGTTTGTTGCTTAGTCAGCTAATAGAGTCGCTGAGTGTTTTGGAAGTTGCTGAATAAGACAAGATGCGCGACGCCAACAAAGGCTTTTCTCAGCACCACGCCTTTGTTGCTGATGCTCAGAGAAAGTGGAGATGCAGCTTTTATCACAGACAGGAGGATCTGAGACGAAACGCAGCCTGCTGTCCGTTATTAGTTTATTTTGTGGATAGAGGACTGATATTCAAAAGCCCGGTACCGATTTTATATTTGTCGGAAACGCTTGATGGTCGTTGTTCGTGATCTGCGGGACTAATGAGCATCTGCTGCTTTAATGAGCAGCTGCTTCGCTTTGGCGCGTCGTTTTTACAGCGGATGGACGCTGCCCCCTAGCGGCCAACTCCGGTACTGCGGCCCTTTATGCTCATGAATGAAATATAAACCAGAGAAACGCTTAAAAACTAAACTAACGATGTGTGATCATTCCTGGATAAAAGCTGTTTGAATGCCAAATACTTCAAACGGAAGCTGAGCGAGACTTTTTTTTTTTTGTGGTTTATTTGTTGGCGTCTGCTGCCCCGCATGTCTGAACGCAGCATCGCTCAGGCTGACTGTTGACATTTTCTTTTTGCATGGCAGTAACAGTTCATGTTTCTCTTGTAGGAAAACGGCCATGTTAAAGCAAACGGGGACGCTTCTCCTGCAGCCGCCGAGGCTGAGAAAGAGGAAGTGCAGGCTAATGGAAGCGCCACAGCAGAGGAGAGCCCAAAGGAGGAGGCTGAGAAGGTGGAGGCTGCACCTGCTGAGAAGGAGGCTGGAGATGGGGAGAAGGTAGAGGCGGCGTCTCCCGCTGCTGAGGGAGAGGCGGCGGCAAAGGCAGAGGATGGCGCCATNGTAGAGGCGGCGTCTCCCGCTGCTGAGGGAGAGGCGGCGGCAAAGGCAGAGGATGGCGCCATGCCTTCAACCAGCAACGAGACACCCAAGAAGAAGAAGAAACGGTTCTCCTTCAAGAAGTCGTTCAAACTCAGCGGCTTTTCTTTCAAGAAGACTAAAAAGGAGACGGGCGAGGGAGCAGAGAACGAAGAGGCGCCCGCAGCATCCACAGAGGAGGCCAAGGCTGAGGCCGCGGAGGCGGCCGCCAGTGAGGAGGCCAAGCCCGCCGAGGGCGAGGCCGTGCCCGCTGAAGAGCAGCCGAAAGAAGCAGTGAGTCCAGCAGAGGCCAAACCGGAGGAGGCAGCAGAGAAACCTGCTGAGGAGGCCAAAGCGGCCACGCCTGCAGAGGAGCCGAAGGCCGAGGAGAAGCCAGCCGAGGAGGCGCCCAAAACAGAGGAGGCCGCTCTGGCCTCGCAGGAAGCAGCATCAGAAGAAGCTCCAGCCGCAGCCAAGGCCACCGAATAAGGCCGGAGACGCAAAACGAAAAATGGAATAGAAAAAAAAGGAGAAAAAAAAGATAATCACAGAACATTTCCCTGTTTGTATGTCGGAGTGATGCCAGGTCCTGGCTTTGGAGAACTGGTCTACAAGCAGGGATATTTTAAAGCTTTTCTTTTGGTTTTTGGTTACCATTCCCCCTTACACAAAACCCATCTCGGTCCTTTGTTATCCCGTTCCAGCAGCTCGGGAGGCGGGTGGCTTAAAAATGTAAAACAGATAAAATACATCCACACTCTGCCATATATTTTTTCATCAGTATTAAGATTTTTTTCTTTTAAAATTTTATACAAAAATGTAAACTTGTCAAAATGTATGGACATGCCCATGGTATGAAGGAGGCGGGGATCAGCTGAGATGTAAATGGGGGGAGGGGCCTGGAAGTGGCACTCCGTGCCTGGGAAAAAGTGCCACAGACTATTTTCTAAAAAGTAGTCTTAAAAAAAAAAAAAAAGTGGGGACCAACATCTAAACGCCGTGAGGACCATGCAGCAACACTAAGTCATTTTTAACGACAATACGACAAAAGAATTCCCAGAGCTAGATTTTAGGAAATCATATAAAGTCATAGGAACTTTTCACTTCTCGTTAGCTGTTCAGTCATTCAGTAGAAATACGAGTTGTATAGGCTTAATTGTTTATTGCTGGTTTTATGACCTTAATAAAATGTAAGTATGTATAGGCGGGGTGTTTTTAACTGTGATTATTGTACAAATGAAATCTCAAAAAGCACATCAAGTTTGCAGCTCTTTTCCACCCTCTCATTTTGTAAGATAACAACAGACCAAGTCATCCTGGAAAACTTTTAATTCAGCGATTTTGAACTCAACCAAGCTGTGATAAGTGGAATGGTTCCTGTTTATATCCTGTGGTATGTTTTATTCCAGACATGCTTTTTCAGTCTCTTTGACGGATTCTATCAGATGCAATGTTTGTGTAGCATCTTGTCTCTCTTTCTTTTGTAAATACTGGAGAAGCTTTGACCAATTTGACCTAGAGATGGAATGTAACTTTGCTTACAAAATTGCTATTAAACTCCTCTGCTTAAGGTGTTCTAATTTTCTGTGAGCACACTAAAAGCAAAAATAAATGTGAATAAAATTTGAGCTGTATCTGTCGTTATTTCCAGGAAAGGACAAAATGCTGACATATGGAGACATTTGTCTAAGAATTCATTAAAATCCAGTTACAAAATACATTTTAGGCTTTAGAGCAACATCAGCATTAACTGGCTTTACATTAAATTAGATTCATTTTAATTACAACATTAAAGACTTTTTAAGCCTATTTTATAATCGTATGTTAGATATTTACTATGTTTTGTTGGAGCAAAATCAAACTTGGATGATGAGCTTGATTAGTATTGTAATTCTGGGCTCACAGCACAGACATGCCGTGTAACAAACCAAACAAAAACTCATAGAAGGTATAAAATAAACGGCCATCACAAAATGAAGATCTGAAAATCTGTAAATCTCAGCAGGAAAACCAGATTTCACAACGTTTTCACCGTAAGAGGAAATGCAGCCGAAACCAGAATTTACCACAAGGCCTCAAATACATTTTGTTGGCTGCTCCAGATCATAAAATGAACGGATTTAACTGAACATCTGAGAAGAATTTACATGATTTTGGTGAGAACTTGCAAACAATCAGCCATTAAAACATGGATCCTGGATTTCCCCTCAAGCCTCATCACAGTCAGAGCTGCCATTAAGATGATTCACCTCTGCTCGCCAAATAAATGGTTTCCTTTGTTCAGAGATTCTAAATTCTCCTTGCAGGCTAATGTGGATAAATCTACTCCAGACACATTTAATCACACATTTTTATTCTAGTCCAAGCGTCTCAATTTAACAAAAAGCTTCCTTACCTGACATCCTGGGTGATCTTCATCTTCCTCAGCTGCTCATGGATGACTTTTCTGCAAGATTTGGCCTGTTGTATAATAAATGACAAGCCTTAGGTTAAAGGTCATAAGGTCATAACAATATTTTACATCATACATCACTGCCTTACCTCTGGATGCTGCACTTCATCTCATCATTAGTGATGACTGGCTTCATGTGTCTCCATACTCCTACAGACAACAAACTCCATTCAAAATTCAGACAATTTAACCTTTATTTGATCACCTCGAAGCATACACACCTGTCAGAACAACAGGTTTGGGTTTTTACAAATGCTTAGGAAATATTAATCAGTTTGGCATAAACGACAGCTTTCAAAAGAGACAGTTTGAACAATTATAAAGCTTTTAATTCTGGTTGGCTGTCGCTGCCGTCTGATTTTACCCAAATACGCGGTTGTATGAACCGAGGGAGCGAAGAGCGTTTCAACCGCTAAATCGCTATTTTTTGTTAATTAAATCGTACTTGATGGATTCTCTGTGAGCCGATTTTACCATAAGATGGTGTTGATGTGGTAAAACAGGTTAAATTATGCTTCATCCTGTGTTAGTCACTGACAAACATGAAAACATTTAAGTATACCAGCGTCTGAATGGAGTTTGGTGTTACCTGAGGAAGTTCATCCTCCTGCAGCAACATTCCGCGTTTATTTCCTAACAGGTGGAGACGCTTAAGATTTTTTTTTTTTTTTTTTTTTTTACAAAAATCTTTTATTTTCGCATCTTTATTTACAGAGGCAGCATTTACGGAAGTGGGTCATAAAAACTTCAATCTCATTGCATGAAGTAGGTATGTTGGGGTTGAAGCGCCCTCGTGTGGCGATTTATATTCATTACATTCAAAGACAGGTGTAGAATTTAACCTGTTAAATAGGTGGAAAATTGAGTGTTCAGTTTTTAATTATAATAGCCAAACAGTATATTCACAGATCACTTAGAACAGTATTATTCTCCTAAGTAACTTATTCAGTTTTAAGAAAGCTCTGAAAAATATACACAACAAACGGGCATTTAATAAATGCTTATTTTAATCCCTAATTATTTTCTTTGCTATTAGTTTTTCTTAAAACTAATTTTGTTAAAATTTATTTTAAGTTTTGCAAAGTTTCTCAGAATGTGTTACTGATATTGGTGAATATATTCCTGTAATCCCACAATGCTTCCTGTCACTTCCTGACCACGGTATTAACTTTTGTAATCATTTTGTCTATTAATTATACATATTAATGTCCATGCATGCTGATGTGACTAAATAAAGTTCTCATACTAGAGTGAGTGATTAATCATTTTACTTCCTTGTAGAGAAAAGAAAAACATGCTATATAAACATATTTATCCATAAGTGAAGTAAGACATTTAACTGTAAACTTTAAATTACATTAAATAAGGAAACTTTTACTGTGGTATTTTGGAGATTTTAAAATCTCTAGTAGAAGCAAATGAAAAGGTCATGAATTAAATGAAATGATGCTCGTGTTTTTGTATTATATTGCAACTTATGTTCTCAATTTGTGCATGTACGTACGGATTGAATGTCTTTTTTTTTTTTACCTGCTGCAAACCAAATTTTGGGATAATAAAGACAGATTTGTTGAAAAGACATCGTTTCTCATTTTTGAGGCACTGTGCAACATTCAGATGTGGGAGAATCGTAACAGGTGGAAATGCTGCATCAATATTAAGATTTTTTTTAACAAAACTCCTTTATTTTCGCATGTTTCTTTACAGAGGTGATCCACTAACACAACTGAATTAGCTAAGCTGGCAGGTAGAGCAGAGAGATGGAAAATAGAAAATGCTGCAGCTCATGAATACCAGGACTGAGAACAAATGTTCCAAACTCCAGATGCAGCAACGACCCTCTTCCTTCAGTATGTCGGTCAAACACGAAACAAAACAGCCTTTAATTCTCCTAAAAGTTTGGCAGCAGAAAAACCACTCGTTTCAAGCAAATCCTATAAAATATTTATTGACAAATGCAAAATATCAAATCTTAAACATTAAAATCCCTCTGGGTTCATCAACAGGTGAGCCCAGAGCTTCCTTAAAAAAAACACACAGGTAAGATCTTTTCTTCAGAAGATCGAGCACAGTAGAATGAAAGTTTCAAAGCGTCAAAGGAAGGTTCCAGAAATCTGCTGCTACTCTACAAAATAAAAGTAAATCCTGACATTTCACAGCAGATTTACACAAATGGAGCGTCTTAATAAATAGAAGGGTGATTTGGTAAAGAGTTGGGTTTCCTGTCGGGGTTAAAAAGTGTTCAGGCGCTGCTGGTCTGTTCCGTCTTCACGCTGCCAAAAGAAAAGCGAAGAATGAGCGATGAACAAAGAAACGACGGTGTCAAATCCCAACAAACACCAGCAGCTGCTGGACAGACCCACAGAAAGACATTTCACCTTTTAGACTCCGTTTTCTCAGCGCTGACGTCTTTCTCTTCCTCTTTGACTTCTACAGAGCAGAAATGAAAAACAATCATTTTGTCTTTTCATCAACGCTGCTTCTTCTTCTTACGGCTGAGAAAACTCACCAGCCTTCTTCTCCTCGCCTTCCTTCTTGTCCTCCTCCTCCACTCTCTGTCTTTTCGCTGCCTTTTTGTGATTGGCCACGTTCCTTCGTCCTCCCTCGCCCTCGTCCTCGGAGTCGGAGAACTCCTCGTCGCAGGATATCCTCTTATCTGTGGCGCGAACTGCAACAACGCAAAAAAAAGACATCGAGTCGGGACAGATCATCTGTTTGTGTCATACGTGTAAATCTTCTGAGAACAGCAAAGATGGCGTGTGCGGTGCAATGACACGCCTGTCTGCTGCTGAACATGTTTAGATTTTAAGATCTTCCAAGTGTCTAAAAACGTGACTTCCTGTTACATTTGGAGGCGGTCTTACTGGACAGGCGTTTATCAGGGTCCTCCATGTCCTCGTCCACCATGTCCTCTGGGACGGCGTCCTCTGGGACGGCCTGCATCTGGACTCCTGGAGCGTGAGGCAGCATCCGCAGATTCTCAAACAAGCGCTGTCTAAGAGACGAAGCGTTCAGGATGGCGGACGTTAGAAAGCCTGAACGCGTCAGACGTGAACTTTGACACGGAATGAAACATGTCTGTAAATGATGACGGGATTTGAATTTGTTTGTTAGCAGGATTTCTCAAAAACGTTCTGATAGATTTGGATGAAATTTGGGGGCAGATAGATGATGTTTACCAGAAAAAGAGATCATATTTAGCAGGTAATCTGGATTATATTCTGGATCCAGAAGTTTTTATCCTACAAAATCAAAGCTAACGGGCGGAATTCAAAGAAATTTAGCTTAGCGGCTCCTTTTTAACAAAAAGATCTGCTTATATAGGGTGATCCAGAAAATATTCTGTATTTTGTTATATAAAATCATATATACATGAATATATTCTTCAATTTATACTTCATGCCACCAACAACAAAGAGGTGAAACAATTTCAGCAACAGATTTTCAGCAGCTAGGCTAACGTGCTAGCGTAGCTTAGCTGTGGGAGAAGGCTGGTACGTACTTGATCTTGTCCGTGTACTCCTGCGTGTTCTGGTTGGTCATGTTAGACGGGCTGATGTGCAGCTTGAAGTCCGGCCCAAAGTACTCAAAGTAATCGTTGTACGGAAGCTCTGAAATACAAACACAGCGAGAAAAGTTAGCGAGCCGCCGGCGCCAAAACCAACACGGCTGCAGAAAATTACTGATGTTAAAAGAAAATGTCAGTCATTTCTGATTAAAACAGACTAATAACACGCCTGCTGACATGATTTACTGCTGCAGACAGATAACAGCAGTTTTATGTCTGTAATAAAGTCATCAGGTATAATTCATAAAACACAGCAGCAGATTTAACGTGTCAGTAAAGTGTCATGCAACCATTCATAAGCTCCAGTTAGCCACTGCTTAAAGGACCATACCACCCATTTTTCATGTTTGAGCCTAATATATTCAATTTTCATACATGTAATGTTACTGACAATCATTTCCCAAAGCATACTACTGGAACAGTGAATTAAAAATGTTTTTCCTACCTTCCAGACCTCCATTGGTTTCGTTCATTCTCTATTAAAATCAACTTGTTGATACTGTAAACGTTCTTGGGATAGGTAATCCATCATCACCAACAAGACGTGTATTCAGGTTTTTTTAGAAGTTATGTAATTTTAGTGTTTAAGCTCAATAAAAAGCGTGGAGTGAATGTATGCCTCCACCGGGGAATATAGTCCCAAAAGAAGACCTGCGTTTATGGAAAAATTTAAAGGACCGTGACTTCATAAGGCTGTGTAACTATTAGCAGGAGAAACATGGATTTTTAAGGTGGGTGTATCACTTGAATATTTGATTTTGAAAGATTAAGAGATTTAGCAAAATATCAGGAAAGCTGAAATACGGTTTTATCCTTTGGGAAATGATTGTCAGTAACGTAACATGTATGAAAACTGAATGTATTAGGCTCAAACATGTAAAATGGCCAGTATGGTCCTTTAAAAGAGGCCCATGTCTCCTGCTTCGTTGAACTAGAACAGAAACATAAACGATGTAATTCTGAGTTACGCAGCGAAACGCCGCTGATCTAAACTGACGACTGACAACATAATTTACATTCTTTGATATTCTGACACGGAATTAAGCGACAAACCGTCGGGAATGTCGGTGTCCAGAGCCACGGCGGTCTCGTAGGTCCAGCAGCGAGCCACGTTCCGGATGGTGTAGCCGCCTCCGCCCAGCATGAGCAGCGGGAGGTTAAAGGTCTTCATGTGCTCCACACACTTACCATGACCTGAACAGCAGACAGAGGCAACACGTTTAGCAGAGGATCCAAACTTTCATCAGGTGATCACGGAGTGGAAGTGGGCGGAGCTTGGCAGCTGTAAGGGAGCCTGTTATCACACGCTAACACATATCAACACGTCTGATATATCTGATATGATTTAGAGTGGACATCGTGTTGTTTAAATGGTTCATATCCACATAAAGTAAAAATGTCGCATTTTATGATATGATATGAGTCAGAATGGCGAGGAAATTCCGATATATGTAGATTTAGACCACAGTTGCTTTGGCAGATATCGCAAATATATCTGATTTATTTCCACACATTTATGAGGCCCAAATGATAGGTTTTTACTGTTTTTTTATGATTTACAGATTTTATTTTTACTAAAATGACCGTTTTTTTTTTTTTACCATTACATCTTTACTTGTTTCTGATTCGTGAGCAAAACATCTGCGTCAGCCCGTTTGTTGGCGTGAATGTAGCCGGCGTGGATGACATTGTGCGTGTTCTCACCTCGGATGGTCAGGTTAAAGCAGCCCAGGCGATCTCCTGACAGCGAGTCGGCGCCGCACTGCAGAACCACGGCGCTGGGCTGGTACATCTCCATCACTTTCGCCACCACCTGCTCAGAAACGCCCACTCAGCAAGAATTCAGTTTTGATGAATCGACTTAACGAGGAAACTTTTTGTCGCCGTACTCACAGGCTTGAAGATCTGCTCGTACGACTCGTCATCGATTCCGTCCCGCAGGGGGAAGTTAACGGCGTAATATTTGCCTTTTCCAGCGCCGATATCCTAACACATTCAACACATTTTTTTCTGTTTTCAAAGTAAAAGTCAAACTTGTTGTGAGACAGGAAGTAAAGACGGCAGATTCTCACCCTCAGGTCTCCGGTCCCGGGGAAATACTCGCCGTATTTATGGAAGGAAACGGTCATGACCCTGTCTGTGGTGTAGAAGGCCTCCTCCACGCCATCGCCGTGGTGGATGTCGATGTCGATGTACAGCACCCTCTGGTGGTACCTGAGACAAGACGCAACACGCAGAGCGGCAATGAGGAGAAAGTTTCCACCGTTTGGGTCTGAAGGTGTTTTAGAGGTTAACGGTCTACAGTAATATTCCTGATGCTACGCGTTCAGAAGCTGCACCATCATACGTGTTGACAGAGTGAAAACTGACTTGAGCAGCTCCAGGATGGCGAGGACGATGTCGTTGACGTAGCAGAAACCTGAAGCCTCAGATTTCTTGGCGTGGTGAAGTCCTCCTGCCCAGTTCACCGCGATGTCAGTCTGCTGTCGGTTCAGTTTCACCGATCCCGCTGAGAAAAACACCAAAGAAGAAGAAAATTTAGCAAAATGACGAAAAGCCTGACAACCATTTGCGTGGCAAGATACCATGACTTCCATGCGTGATCACATGTTTCGTGTTCTGGGATAATCATCACGTTTATGATGAGGACGAATTGAAAGCAGAATTCTCATGCAAGAACTTTAACTGGGCAACATTTTCCCTGCACACGTCACCACAGGCTCAGGATGAAGACGGTTGGCTGCTTGATAATGAAACGTGTTCTTGCGGCGGTTTGGTGGTTCAGTGGTTAGCTCTGTCACCTCACAGCCAGAAGGTCGCAGGTTCGATTCCCAGACCTTTCTGTGTGGAGTTTGCATGTTCTCCCCATGCTGCGTGGGTTTCCTCCAGGTGCTCTGGTTTCTCCCACCATCAAAAACATGTATGTTAGGCTTAATTCTCCTGTCAGCACCCTTGACCAAGGCGTAGGACTGGCGTTGGTCCAGGGCGCCGTACGGCGACCGCCACAGCTCCTCAGCGACGGGATAAATGCAGAGAGGAGACTTCATCTGTATTGTTTGCACAGGACAATAAAGAGACCTTATTTCCTTCTAACTTACCTGCAGAACCACCGGCAGATAACTGGCAGAACTCAAACAAGCCGTCGAACACGGGACAATCCTCCCCCACGTTAACTGTCAATCAGATCAATAAGAAATCAATCAGTTAGCCATAAACAAAGCAACAGCTTGTTGTGTCTGTATATATAGTAGAGTAGGCGGAGTTACTTATCTCTGTATTTATAGCTCTGTGTTTTACTGCAGAGATGTTTGCCTGAGGAAGACCTTCTTGGTCAAAACATTGCGCTAATAAAAGCCTTTTTTTTTTGGGAGCTTAAAGTGTGTGAATTATGTTTTCTCATGTATCTATAAAGACAGAAATCTCTGTCTGTAGCACCAGTGTCTGTAGAATCTGTCATGTATGAAGCTGCTATATTCAGCAGGTTTGTTACTCAGGACCCAAAGANGTGTCTGTAGAATCTGTCATGTATGAAGCTGCTATATTCAGCAGGTTTGTTACTCAGGACCCAAAGACGTGCGGCATCACGTGTGAAGTTGTTTGGATGAGCGGTTCTCAAACTGAGCTGTGCTGGTAAAAAGTACCATATATACTCGAGTATAAGCCGAGTTTTTATTACCAAACGTCACGAAGCTAATCGGGGGTCGGCTTATACAGGAGAAATTCAGATTAGATCCCAGAGAAGGAAATTTCCATGGAAAATAGTTTAAATCAGACCTTAGAATGAGATATTTCCTGTCTAAACATCTTATCCAGCACATTTTGCAGCGGCCAGTAAGCTCTGCTGTGATTGGTCAAAGACAAAAAAATTGGGCCAATCAGAGACAACCTTATAAAAGTGCTGTTTCATGTACCAGTACGGTAACGTTGTTTGGTAATCTCGTTCAACATCATGTTTTGTGCTTTATTAGCAAGAAGCAACACCGAGCAGGACTGGAATGAACTGTGTGGCGATTCAGATGAGGAAAAGTTCATGTCAGTTACAGTAATCAGCTGTTTACCGGTACGTGGATTATTTTCAGAAAATCACAGGAATACTATGACAATACCCAGAAAAACAGGTAATTTGCTAAACTAACAAATTGATGGAACGACATCAGGGTGTCGGCTGATACTCCAGTATTTACGGTAGTCCGTGCAGCAGGATACACTCCGGTCCAGCGCCACGGTCTGAACCCGACCCGACAGCAAACAAAGCTAGCTCAGAGGACGTGCAGAAATACATTATGGCAGGCTGCGGCGCACACCATAAAATCCGTCCTGTTCCGAACACGCATGTTTTGAATGGACGCTGCACTAGTTCCTACTAAACTCTGATTTAATTCTGCGCCCGATCCAAACATCCTACTTTTCCTGTTTGTAAATGGCTGCCTGACGATATTTATCAACACATGAAGTCTGGCACTGTGTTTTATGAATCCGTTGACTTTATGACATCAAACTCTAGTCTTTCCTGGTTTGTTTGTGTTATTTTGTGTGCATATTTGTAAATAATAACTATTCATAAAACTCCATGATGTCCCAAAGCCGTGATAAGCGGTGAGAAACGTACATCGCTGCATCTGCTTGCTGAACTCGGACATGTTGTCCAGCCGGATGGATCGGAGGAACTTGATGTAATCGTCGCTGTGATACTTGGTCATCTCCTCTGCTGTGGCTTTGTGAGGTCGCTGCAACGTCACAACAAAAAGATTAACTGCATTATGACCCATTAATACCTCACATCGCATGAAAACACTCCTGCAGACAAAATATACATTATAAAGACATGACTATAATGCTGCTGTATGTGTTAGAAACGTACATATATTTCCATTTTCCTGTAAAGTCCATAGTTCAGAAGCAGGTTGTGAGTCATCCGGATGCGATGTGGTTTCATGGGATGTCCCTGTCCATAGTAATAATTTCCTACGTCACCTGCACAGGTAAACACAACAGATTAAAGACGTTCACAAGCAGTGAAAACCAATCATTTCTGAACTAATAATACATCAGTATCTGCAAGGCGACAACACTTCACAGATGATTATTAGTGCTTTAAAAGATGCTCGCAGGAAATAAATTTCTATTAAATGATCATCATAAACGTGGATATGATGCACAAGTAATTATTTATTGTTTATTTCAGTCACTGTACATGAAAACAAAACAAATGCTTCATATATTTAAATGTTTAAATGATTCCATGTGTCATGTTTCAACATGCAATCCAATGGTGAACTAAGGGTTTACAATGATTCATCATGTGTGGTGGCAAACAACATGCACCATTAATAATTTAACTGTTTTATGGCTCAAACAGTGTGTGTGTGTGTGAGCTGCAGAAGTTTATCACATTGCATGGTGTGTTACATACATGAAGTATAACATGTGAACAGCAGGAAATGTGAGTTTGCAGCATCAACATTAATATTTATGAGGAATTCTCTTCAAACAGGAAGCTCAGACATTGTGATTCCACTGAGTGACACTTTCTGGCTCTGCTCCACTGTCAATTAAAGAGAAAACGGCTCAGCAGACACTGATAAATATTCATAACCTCATTGATTTCTGTAGTAAAGTTAAACTTTCTGCTCTGGATGGTTTCAGATGCTGCTTATCTGAGGCCAAACAGGCGAAAACTGAGTTAAAATCAGTCAGGCCTGAGCTTAATGTGCGTCAAACAGCTGCATGTCACTTCTGAAATGTGACTTTTAACTCTCAGGCTCTGAATTCTGAGGAAATCTGGACTGAATTCAGCAAAAGAATACCGTGATTTATGTAAAGTCTACTCTGTTTGCAGCAATGATAATGAGGAATTCTAGATCATCTTAAGAATTAAGATTAATTCACGTTACATTTTTTTATCCTCTCAAACTTTAGCTTCCGTAAAATTTGATAGAGAATATTTTATGTAAAATACGTTTATTACGTTAGCTGTGAGCTTTATAATGAGTCCGTATAAAGAATGATATTAGCACATTGCAGGCAAAATGAATGGCTGGTCATAAAGCTAGCAGGCTAGTTGGAAGCTAAGCTAGCTTGTACAGCATTGAGCCTGGCTAGCTAGCGGCTAGCGTTAGCCTGAGTTTGCTGCTCTTTCACAGCCAGCAGGGCTCGTACCGTCGTAGTAGTAGCAGACTTTCTTCTTGGTTCCGCCGGAGGTCGTGTAAGCCATGTCTGAAGCACTTTTTCAGAAAGCTGCTTTGTTTTCGTGTTGGTTGATGGAGGACAGGATGGACGGCATCTACACAGCAAAACAACAGGAGCGCTGAGGGGGAGGAGCTAACGCGGCGGGGCGGGGCTAACATGTGCGGGGACAGTTGGACCTTGGACCTGAGCTTACCTGATCATTCAGCTGGAAGAGAAGTAAATAGAAATGATTATATTGAAGAACAAACTGAATGTCTGCATGTTAATGTCGGTTTTATTTTTGGAATTTGATGAAGGCAAGAAACACAACTTCCAAATCAAGCAGCTATCCAACAACGTTCACAAAGAAAAACGTCACATTCTAGGATTTTCCATCAGTTCCAAATTGGCAAATTGGTGATTATTCAAAATTCATGCAAAATTACACCTAAAGCCAAAAATAATGTCCAACGTAAAAGAAATCAGCTGATCAAACAAATCAGCTCAGAGATGTAAATAACCCAAACTTAACATCCTCAGTCAGTGCAGACCAGCAGTAGCAATAACCATGTTCCTGCTGCCTCTGACGCCACTGTGGTTTCCAGTATCAGGGTCATCGTGGCCTCCATCAGGACCGCTCTCCTCCTCCTCCTCCTCCTCCTCCTCCTCTTCCTCTTCTGACAGCACAGCGACCAGCACGTACTGCCTGCTTGGGCCGCTGAAGAAGAAACGGTGTCTGTTGCAATAACAATTGTTTTACAATTAAAAATTAAAATAAATATACTAAAACATTTACACATTCATGTGATTATTATTTTCTTATTTGCAATTATTCCTTTTCTCCATTTTGTCATTGTAAATATTTTTAAGCTTTTGTATGTTTACTGCTGCAGTACAGCGACTAAACACTAGATGGCAGAATAAGCTTTGTTATAGGTTTTATTCTGTGCCCAATCACTGGTGACTTTCATTTCCTCAGTGGATTCTTGAATAGAAATCTGTTTCAGAGGTCAGAGGTCAGGCTCAGCTACCAAGCAGCAGCTCCAGGAGGTGGTGGTGCCTTCAGGGACTCCAGGAGGACAGATGCATCATGGATTATTGACATCCTTTGTGACTGATATATCTCAGCGATCATACAAAACATCCAGATCTGATTATGCTTGTATTTGAATATGGCTCTTCATAAAAAATAATAATTTATAGTATCTAAAATGGAATAATAAGATTACTATTCAGCAGCAATGCAATGAAGTCCAAGCAGAATTGTCTGACTGACTGGAGATGTGACTTGAAACTTAGAACTTTATCAATACTTGACTTGCAAAACAACCTGATCCACCTTTTGTTATCCAGTTTTCATCTTCAATTAAAGGACCATACCAGCCATTTTACATGTTTGAGCCTAATATATTCAGTTTTCATACATGTTACATTACTGACAATCATTTCCCAAAGGATAAAACCGTATTTCAGCTTTCCTGATATTTTGCTAAATCTCTTAATCTTTCAAAATCAAATATTCAAGTGATACACCCACCTTAAAAATCCATGTTTCTCCTGCTAATAGTTACACAGCCTTATGAAGTCACGGTCCTTTAAATTTTTCCATAAACGCAGGTCTTCTTTTGGGACTATATTCCCCGGTGGAGGCATACATTCACTCCACGCTTTTTATTGAGCTTAAACACTAAAATTACATAACTTCTAAAAAAACCTGAATACACGTCTTGTTGGTGATGATGGATTACCTATCCCAAGAACGTTTACAGTATCAACAAGTTGATTTTAATAGCAGAATGAACTGAAACCAATGGAGGTCTGGAAGGTAGGAAAAACATTTTTAATTCACCGTTCCAGTAGTATGCTTTGGGAAATGATTGTCAGTAACGTTACATGTATGAAAATTGAATATATTAGACTCAAACATGCAAAATGGCCGGTATGGTCCTTTAAGAAGTAAATGCTGTTTATAATGACATTACTTCAAAACCCTCTTAAATATCACAAACATCATTATACTATTAGACTGTATTACATCTTATTCTATGATGGAAACAAAGCAAAAGAATAAATTAGCATGCAAATGTTTACTTGTTCTTTTAATTTAACTTTTTTTTTTAACACACTTATGATACAGAATGAATATTTGCACAGAAAGACAGATTTTACTAATCGTCACAGAATAAACAGTTGGTTTGACAATGATCTTTTCCACTATGGCTTTTTTTTTTTTTTTTTTTTTTTGGCATATTGTGAAGAAGCTCTGGTGGAGAAACGACAAACTTACATTAAAACAAGCGTAAATGCTCGTCGGTGTCTGAGTCAAGCTTGCATGAATAAAATCTATTCTACTGTGACTTTTCTCTTCTTCGGGTTGTTTGTGGAGAATTTGTGGATTAATCACAGTTTGCTTTGAAACGCTTCAGGAAATGTGTTGAAAATCAAAAGAAAACAATTAACCAACAGTTTTACATGGATATACTGACTGCACAGGTTTGACCAAATATGGCAAATGAATGATGTCGCTGTGAAAGGCATCACACTTAAAGCTTATCTTCATAGCGTGAATTTGGTGCTTGATACTCTTTTTCTTTTTCTTTTTTTTTTTTACAAAGCAACATAAAAATAATTTCTTAATCAGCACTNCTCTTTTTCTTTTTCTTTTTTTTTTTTACAAAGCAACATAAAAATAATTTCTTAATCAGCACTTCAGTACGGGAATCTTCCTGCTGAGCAAAGAGAGAATGATGAATTACTTTGTAAGATCAGTTTGAACTGAATTTTTTTTTTTTTTAGTCAAACCACTGAAGCCTTTCCTTTTATTTTCACTCAAAAACAAACGTACATCAACTTCCTTTTTATATTTGGTCACATTATCATTCTTGTATTAAATTCAAAGTGCTATTATTATCTTTTGAGCCCATTCAGCTTGTCATTTAAAAAAAAAACCAAACACCAAGCCAAGTAAACTCGTTGTATGAGTCTGAGGCTCATCACGGCCAGTTAAATGTCCGACCGGTGATCTGGTAAAATTTCTGATTGAAGGGATGAAAGAACTTCTGCAGTTTCGCCATGACTGCGGGGTCGACGTCTGGATGGATGCGTCCCTTGCTGCCTGCCAGGCACTTGTTGAAGACAATGTTAAATCGCAGACAGTAAAATCCCCTGGTGGCGTTAAAATACAGGTTATACTGACTGATGCGTGAGGGCAGGTTCAGGAAACGCTCCACAAGCTGCAGCTCCGGCAGCGGGTCCGCGATGAGGCGATCCCCGTCCACTATGTGGAACTGTTCCACGGGAAAGTACTTGAGCCAGCGCTCCAGGTGTTTGGTGTAGATGCTGGTTCGAACGGCTTTGTACTTCGTGTTCACCTCACAGGTGTTGGCATCGACGGCCAGCTTCTCAAACTTGTGGTAGGTCTTGTTTTTGCGCTCTTTGCCCTCTAGCACCTGCGTGTAGTCCGACACGGCTCTGGTCGTGGGCTCGCGCACGATGATCAGCAGCTTGATGGAGGAGTTCATCTTGAAGATGCGTTCAGGGACCTCCTCTGTGATGAAGTAGGCGGGGCTCTTCTCGATGGTGATCTGGTGGGGGAAGGAGAAGGGCATTTTCCCTCGGTACCAGTCGATGCCCCGAGCGTAGTTTTGGTCATTGTCAAAGAAGTGGATCTCCTGCGAGGCTTTGACCACGGCCGGATGCAGGTTGAGCATCTCCAGCAGGGCGCGCGTCCCCCCCTTACGCACCCCGATGATGATGGCTCGAGGCAGCTGCTGGACCAGGTTGTGCAGGTGGATTTGCTCTTTGGTAGCATTGCCTTTGCGTAGCTCATGGAGCAGGCCACGCTTGAACTGCAGGGTGCGGAGAGGGATCTGCTCCGGCTCGGGAGGGGCCAGTCGGCTCTCAACGGGGCAAATGGGCTGCAGCCTGGACGAGGACAAACCAAAAAGACATAAAATAAGCATCCTCAATATCAATACAACATCAATAATTACAAGGATCCTTAAATGGAACATCTTGGTTAAAGTATGTTTTTAAAACCGTATTTTCAGAGACCTTCTGATAATCAAACTGTTTTTCTTTGCTAATTGGTTTGGGGAAGTTTTGCATTTGCAGGGAAAGAGTGCATAATATTACAAAACAGTTGGCTGATCAAAGTGTCCCTCAGTAACCATGGAGACCAGTGGCGGCCGTGTATTTTACACTTACGCCTCCTGCAATTAAACCACCTTCCAATAACCTCACCATGATACTAGGGCTATAGGGTAATAAATGCTATGTTAAGTTAATGCTAGCTAGGTTTACTTGAGTTAGCTAAGCTAACTGGCGCTCTTCTTCTTCTCATGAATTTCTGGCAGACTGTTTAGCTGTTAGCATAATGCTGTACTCTGATGACGTAGGCCAAGGCCAGCTAGAAGGCCCTGACGTGTAAAAGAACACGCCCAACATGGCAAACTTGAAATCTGATTGGTTAAAGAATATGACAATCAACAACATCGTTCCATTAGCTTGAATAGCAGAGGGGATTCACTGAGATTCCGAAGGCCTCAGGCTAGATTTTTTTTACCCGGAGACAGCACAGGGGGAAAATCTGATTGGATAAAAGCTCTAATTTATATGAGCTGCACTGGAAGCAGCAAAACTGAGAGAGAGAGGACGTAGTGATGAAATGACGTTAATAACAAAACTGATGGGAACGAACTTTGTAAAATACATATAACATTAATAAAATATATATTAAATTATAAAAACATAATTTGATGATTCTGACAATCTCTAGGCCAGCAGAGAAGGCCTTGCTGGCCCTGACCGCCCACCACTGATGGAGACCGGCGTTTCCTGCTGGAGGCGGAGAGAAACGAGAATGACTTCATATGGAGTGACGTTCCGTAGAGAAGGAGCGGTAACGGATCGGAATCAGTTGGAAACCGCCGTCGTGGCTTTCCTCACTCACCTGTCCAAGGTCGCGACCCTGGCCACGAGGTAGAGGACGCTTCCGATCGCCAGGCTGCCCAGAACGAAGAGCTTCTGTCTCAGCAATGCCTGCTGTTTGAAGAGCATGGCCCTCCATCAATCTTCAGGACTGCGTCTTCAGCCTGCACGGAGCGAAAAGCACCAATCAGCAGACAGCTCACCTTCATTAACACACACTCCATCACGCTTACAAGTGATTACAACAGGAAGCCAGACATCAGACACACACACACACACACACACACACACACACACGCTCTGAAAGTTATNGGAAGCCAGACATCAGACACACACACACACACACACACACACACACACACGCTCTGAAAGTTATTATTCATGTCTCAGATGGATCTAATGTACGGAGAGTGTGTAATATGAATGTGAAGTGAAGCAGCAAATCAGATGTTAGGACGTCAAAATGACAGAAGACAAACGCTGTAAAACCTGTGAGGAAGTTATTAAAACCAAAAATTTACAAATTTATTCCAAATCATATTATTGGGTTTATGTTTTGTCCTGATGGTGAGTTTTCTAGTGCAAAGTGGGAATTAATTAAGAACATCCCCAGACTTTCTGCTTTTCCTCCAATTGTTACTTTCCATTTTTTTTTTTTTTTTTTTTACACTGAACATCAATAAATATGGGATATTTTTAGATAACAGACTTTTTTAAGAACTTTGGGGGAAAAAAAGTTTTATTTCAGCTTTATGGCTCAAGTTTTATGAAGTCTTTAGCCATTGTGCTAAGGTAAAGACAGCTTTGTTAGCAGGTGAAACATTGAATTTTAAAGGACCATACCACCCATTTCGCATGTTTGAGCCTAATATATTCAGTTTTCATACATGTTACGTTACTGACAATCATTTCCCAAAGGATAAAACCGTATTTCAGCTTTCCTGATATTTTGCTAAATCTCTTAATCTTTCAAAATCAAATATTCAAGTGATACACCCACCTTAAAAATCCATGTTTCTCCTGCTAATAGTTACACAGCCTTATGAAGTCACGGTCCTTTAAATTTTTCCATAAACGCAGGTCTTCTTTTGGGACTATATTCCCCGGTGGAGGCATACATTCACTCCACGCTTTTTATTGAGCTTAAACACTAAAATTACATAACTTCTAAAAAAACCTGAATACACGTCTTGTTGGTGATGATGGATTACCTATCCCAAGAACGTTTACAGTATCAACAAGTTGATTTTAATAGCAGAATGAACTGAAACCAATGGAGGTCTGGAAGGTAGGAAAAACATTTTTAATTCACTGTTCCAGTAGTATGCTTTGGAAAATGATTGTCAGTAATGTTACATGTATGAAAACTGAATATATTAGGCTCAAACATGTAAAATGGGTGGTATGGTCCTTTAAGGTGTGCACATCACCTGAACATTCGATTCTGAAAGACTTAGAAAAATAACAAAAACTAAAATATAGTTGCAAAGTGGTCCTTTAAATTTAATTTCAGCGTGGATCTGGACGCATTCTGCCTGTAGAGGATAGAGGAAGTAGATCATGTGACCATGACGGGACGCTGAGCTGGTTTTGCTGGCGATGATTCAGCACAGAGACGATCACAACCGTTTCAATTTCATCAGTCTGACAAAGCAGAGGAATAAAGCCGTTAGCCGGCGGCCGCCGCCGTCTGCCGAGCCGCATTTAGAAAAGAAATGTTTTTCATTCCAGGCTGTGTCTCAGACACAATGGAGCCGTGAATTCAATTGCTGCAGTGGAACTAAGGTCTTCTGATAGTTTTTGGTCAGAGCAGCTCAGAGATCAGCCTTCTGTAGCCGCAGGAAGAAAATCCTCAAACAGGTAAGAAGTGCATTTTGACCTTTAAAATTCAAAGTTCCACATTTGAATCCATTAAATATGACTCGCATATTCTGATGAAGATTTTCAGTCATCAGGCGTCGATATGTTAGAAAACTCTGGATTCACGTTTTTAATTCTGTTTCAGCATCCATCCAGACTGCTTCGTCAGTCAGAAATGATGTTAAAGCTCCAGTAACTACAGTAATCATGGTAACTATAGTGTCCAAATAACTAACCTTCAATTCAAATTAAATGGATATTATTCAAATTTTCTGAATAATGCATGATATAAATCATCATTCAAATTTGAAACAATGAACAAATTTCAAACAAGCAGAAGCTGAAATTTGTTGTTTGTATGCTAGTGTGGAGCTCAGAGCGACTGAATGTCTTCATCCTCAGACAGGATGGAAGACACTTTCAAATCCACAGGAAGTCTGACGAAGCTCTGACACGACAGGAGAGACGAGCAGCAACACAACACGCGTGTTACAGCTACAGAGCAGCAGCTTCTGCTTTAACCTCAGCGTGACTCCAGCTTCAAACCTTTATCGTCCCACAGAGAGAAATCTGTTTTGCAGCAGGACATGTCAAATATAAAGACACACTAAATACACAAAACATAATTAAATACAAAGACTAAAGCTGCTCCAAATATCCTGTTTCTAAAGTGCAGCAGTTCAGAGACTTTACTGCACGTCTCTATTTATTTATTTATAAAGCCATGATTGAGAGTTAATCATCGTGTCGTTACGTTACGTTGGTCTGGTTCTTCTCCTACATGTTCTGGTGATCGGCTCACGCTCCATGCATTCATACTGATTTGGTAAAAGTGCTTTTAGTTATGCCGCTCCGCTCTCATGGAATAAACTGCGATGCTCTGTAAAACTCAAAACTCTCATAACTGTTGGTCAGTTTTTCACCAATCTGATTTAACTGATCTGTATTTTTATTACTGTTTTTGTGATCTTGATGTCATTGTAAATGAGGTCAAGCTCTCAATGATTCTCCAGAAATACATAAAGTCTTGAAATGGAAAAAAAAAAAAAAAAAAAANAAAAAAAAAAAAAAAAAAACCATGGGATAAAAGAGAATTTATATCTGTTGCACTTTGACCTCTGCAGCCTAAACCTCTGACCTGAGGGAAGATGAGAACAGACGCTGACAGGAAGCTGCTGCTGTTTTAACATTATTCTTCAGTCTGTTCTTATTCTGAACATTTAGATTTCAAACCAACAAATCAGAATATTCAGACTGATTCTAACATCGATTTGTAAAAAGCTCCATCAGGTTTGTCTCTACGCTGAAAAGATTTAGTCTTCACAAGAAACAAATCAAAATCCGTGTTTCATCAGATCTCAGTTTATCATGTATGACGGTACCAAGGTATTTGTAGATCTTAACGCTCCTGACAGAAAAACGATTTCTATTTAAACCTCAGCGTGACTCTAAACTCCTGACAGAGCAGCAAATTCTACCTTTATGCCTCCAAACTCCAAATCAGTCAGAAACTCTGAGGAACAAACAGCAGGACAGATCCATCACGCTGTCTGCTGCTCATCTCAAGGCTCCGTGTAGCGTGTAGTTACTGCTGCTTTAATGCACAACTCCCACACACACACACAAAATACACACACTCTTTGAGGGGTTCAGAAAAATGACAAGATACAGAATCCGTTATAAGAGGACATCAGCTGAAGATGCTGTTATGATGTTCGCTTTTAAACTCACGACAAAAGAATAAAAACGTTTCTCAGGCTGACAGGAAATGTTTTTAACAGCATTTTGTGTTGTAACAAAAATGGAAGCTTTTTAATGATCAAATAAGTCGTGTGTTTTGATTGTAAGCTTGAAAAATGAGACTAACAGCAGGTTTATTTCCTGCAGACGCTGCATGCAGGATTTGAGATGAAAATGACCACCATGTGTGAATTTAATTATCTGTCATCAAGGCAGGAAGTACATCCCTTCAGCTAAATATTTAATCTTTTTTTTTTTTTTTTANTTTTTTTTTTTTTTTTATCCTTTTCTGGCACTTTTCACCAGATTTGTCTATTTTGAGGCGTGATGTTTTCCTGCACGTCACGGCATTTCCTGTATCTCTGCACACGCTCACAGCTAACACGATTAGCAGCAGGCCTGTTTTAGCTTCTTAAACCAACTAATGGGATTATTTAGCAGATGCTTTGTGATATTTGAAGGTGTGTGTGTGTGTGTGTGTGTGTGTGTGTGTGTGTATGTGTGTGTGTGTGTATGTGTGATGGGAGGGGCTCTACTCTCTCTCTCTCTCTCTCTCCACCTCTGGGAGAATCCTCCATCACATCAGGTAGGAACACCTGCCGGCCGGAGCCTGAGGAGCAACTGAGCTCCTCCAGCAGCTGCTGAGCCTCCTGCTCCTCCTGCTCCTCCCGGAGGAGACGCTGCTATCCAAACAACAGCTGGATGGAGGTCTGATGGAGGTCTGATGGAGCAGGAGGCGTTCTGACTCCAGCCCTTCCTGACAGACGGACAGGTGGCGTCGTCGGGCCTCCGGCGCTGTCAGCAGGCTGACGTCTGTTCAGCCGCCGGAGCAGAACTGCCTTCAACTCCCAGAATTCCCTGGAGCGACTCGCAGGCGTGGCTTCAGCTTGTCTGATGATCATCTTTAACACGTTCTCCACATCGCATCTGAAAATGTCTGAGTTAATTATTCCTGCAGAGGAACGTTTGGAAGCTGATCCGGATCGTAATCTTATGACGGTGTATTACGGCCGCATAAGTCAGGAAAAAAAAAAAAAAAAAANAAAAAAAAAAAAAAAAAAGAGGAGGGCGTTATTTCAACTTTTCAAACTCGCACGTTTGCGACTCTTTAAAATGGGAAAATTTGTGAGTTTAAAAACAAAAAAAAAAACAAACAATGGAAATAAATTTTTAATGATGAATAATCATTTTTTNTAAAAACAAAAAAAAAAACAAACAATGGAAATAAATTTTTAATGATGAATAATCATTTTTTAATTTTTTTTAAAATAACCACTGTGGTGTCTCATCAAAACATGCGTGTTTGGACGTGGGTGTGGTTGGACTTTACGGTGTGCACCACAGCCTGCCATTAGGGCCCACATGCTGCCACACCCAGAGCGTATCCTGCCGCACGGACTAGTTTCTACCAGCACAGCTCAGTTTGAGAACCGCTCATCCAAACAACTTCACACGTGACGCTGCACATCTTTGGGTCCTGAAATAAACCTGCTGAACATCAGTTTCATACATGACGGGTTCTACAGACGTTGGTGCCACAGACAGAGAATTCTGGATTTATAGTTAAATTATTTTTTTAATAATGAAAAAGGGAAAATAATGAGAACAGGAATCGAACCACCTCATGTTGCAGTACATGACCTTATTAAATTATACTTTTCCATCTGATTTAGAATAAAGAAATACTTCTGCTTTTAGCGTAAAACCATTGACTTATCATCAGCATACAGACTTTTAAAACTGGCAAAGTTTCGAGTTGTAAAATTAGCAAATTGTGAGTGTTAAACCTCGAAATAATGCCCCCGTCATTTTTTTTTTTTTTTTTTTTTTAACTTATATAGCTCTAATACGTCGTTGTATATTCTGGATTCAGGATGCAGAAGAAATTTTAAAAATCAAAAGCTAATGAGTTGATTTAAATGAAAGTTAGCATGGCGGCTCATTTTTTAACAAAACCCAGATCTGCTTATTTTGATGGTGAACTGGATCATATTCAAGATGTGGAAACTTGATAAAAAGTTTGACATAATACAGATAGTTTTCCTGTGATGAATGCTGAAGGTTTGATTGGGGAGTTTTTTTTTGTTTTTTTTTTGGCCTTGGTGGAGGTATGCATGTCTCCTCGTTCATCATTTGATGATGAGAACAGAATGAAACCTCAGAGACAGCACTTAGCCACAGCTAGCTAAATGCTAAAGTCCCACTTTAAGAACCCCCCCCAAAAAAAACACAGATAAAGCAGATATTCTGTTTCAGTCAGCAAACTAACACCTGATCATAGAACAGCAACAAGATAGAAAAACATGCTGAGTGCTTTTTCTCCTTTTCACAAAGATGAGAGATTCATAACAAAATCAGATTTTTATCAGAAAAATATCCACACACACACACACACACACACACACACACACACACACACACACACACACATACATTCAGACAGCGTGTCCGAGCAGGAAAAGCCTCATCGCTGGTTTCCCAGCCGGCCAGCAGAGCTGAAGATAAACTCAGAATCTTGAAAACTCCACAGGGATGACATATTTTCCCCACAGAACAACCAGCTGATCGCCGCATCCATCAGCATTTCCTCTGATCACTGCTGCTGACTTCAAAGCAACAACACTGGACCATCATGGCCACCGTATTTCCCCAAGTGCTATACGTACGCACGAACAAGTCAGGTTACTTGGCGTACGAACACAGAGTTGGTGATTCTTCATATTTGCAAAATGATGGTGGACAAACATTATGCTGGGATGCTTTTTAAAGGACCATACCATGTATTTTGCATGTTTGAGCCTAACATATTCAGTTTTCATACGTTACGTTAATGACAATCATTTCCCAAAGGATAAAACCATATTTCAGCTTTCCTGATATTTTGCTAAATCTCTTAA